>RHLO01000801.1:0-34731 GCA_003719415.1 Aspergillus olivimuriae
CACCCCCCCCCCCCCCCCCCCCCGGATCAAGATCAAACCATGTCATGGCACATACAAGGCCTTAACCGTTCCAGAACGCAAACGGCTGGCAAGTTCTCTGAGCAAGATTTTAGAGATGACCCGTCAAGTGTTTGAAAATAAGATTTATCAGGGATAGTATCTATAGCAAGCCGGACATGGCTTGCATTACCACCTAGGCGATTATTAACTTGTCAAAGAGCTTCAAAGTTGACAGAATGTATGTACTCTAATATAAACTCAAAACCATTTCCGCTAAAACAGGATAAGTAGGTATGCATGGGGAGAATAAGGTATCTACCCACGAGGCACGATAGACTTGGCGCGGTGGAGATACCTCGTCCTGCAGAACATGTTCGATGGTGCAAGTGCGACCTGTATGCTGTGTAGAAAGCAGACGGTTGCTTGACATTGTGCTGGTTGTGCTGATCGTCCGATAGAAACAAGGCATGGATCCTGAAATTGATATGCGCTGGAGAGGGCTCAGGAACGTTTGGCTTTTGCAACATTGGCTCGCGAGAAGAGCTGGAGACCCGAGTGCCAACATTGAACTTGACTTGCTTGGTGCACCAGCTACAGGAACGGTGTCGGCAGGAAGAGGGTCGGGGGAGTTGGATGAGTATAGATCTGGAAGGGGGAGCGAATAGCGAATCACCTTGGATGGGCACTTTTGAAGGTCACTGACTCACTCTCTTCAAGCAGCAACGTCTGTACCAGGCAGGAAGGAAGAGCTCGCAGCTGTTTAGACGGTATTACTGCCTACCCGATGGGCAATTCTCTCGTGTCGACCCTATGAGGGTCGTGCGTCGGCGGTGCATCATTACGTGGACGGACGATAGGCAGCAGTAGCAGCAGCGCGTTCACAGATGATGATGACCATGACAGTGATGAAGAGGCTTGTTTCATGATTTCTAACGATCGACCTCTCGTCCTCTGCAGCCTTGCCACAAACTATTGCAAAGACAAAAGAAACTTCGTCCAATTCATTATTGACCCAGTCATTCAATCAGTGGCCATCATTATTGATCATCCTGGATCATCCTCGGACCCGCACCTTTCCCAGTCTCAAACACAATCCAATCCAACTCAACTCTCCACATATCCTCCGTGGCATCTGCCTTGGCACAACGAGAGCAAATCATCCTGCAATAGGTCTCCAAGATCGTCCACCAGGGACGATCCTACCGTTCCCACCAACTGATCCATCATTCGTAGCGGTGCGATTGGCCACGCAGAGGAGGAACCGGCCTCTTCTTCGCAACAATCTTCCCAGAGCGAGGACCACCCATTCGGCTTTTCGTAGTAGCACGACGCAGTCGTCTCGCCGTCATGACTCTCCACCACTGCACAATGACGCCCTTGGCCCAAAGGATCCGGTCCCTCGTCTGCACCACGGCCGCACACTGCATCGCAATGTCCCGTGCCATTGCTCGTCGCTCGTCATCCCGGCCGGCCAGGATGCGTCGCCATCTTCGCTGCAGAATGGTTGCGGCCCCGACACGCTTGCTGGACGCGAGGAGCCGGGAACAAAGGAAAGCGAGGACCCCAACGGTGAAGTCATGGTCGAGGATCCGTGACTTGCAACTCGACGGACTAACGAGGGTTGCTGTTGCTACCGCGTCAGCTGGATATACCCCACGATGTAAGTTTCAAAAAGCCATTACTTACCAAACTGCTCGCTACATCCAAGTCCTTGCAGACGAGACTGCAGCGTGGAGGCGTGATGCTTTCCCTCGCTGGACGGCGAGTTGTGGTCCTGTCCGAGAATATACGGCTCATATTCGTCCACGATACTCTCGTACAGCTTGCCGTCGGCGAAGCTGGTGGTGAGGTTCTCCACGTGGAGGCCTTTCAAATGTGCGAGAATACTTGCCCATTGTTTCAACAGCGCCATAGACTTGTCACCCGTGTCGATCAAGGAGCTGGAGTCAGAAGGTTGATGGTACCATGTCTGGTCTTTGACGTGCTCGTATCCCAACTGGCTGATTGCTTTGAGCTTCAGCCGTTCGTTCTCTTTGCGTACATCGTCCCAGTCCACCAGTCCAGACAGGCCCCATTTGCTCACTAAGCTCCAGAGGAGCGCAATGGTCTTCTCGCGGTGACCGTTGACAATATCCTCAGCACGTACATGACCCACAAGCATCCTGGAGCCGGGTGTAGAGCGTAGCGCCTCTAGAGCGATCTGGACGTTGAAAAGCTTGACAGCTCGGCTCAAACATGGCAGCTTTAAGCATTTTGATAGAGGTAGCTCCATCGCCGCACCAGAAGTTGAAGGATATAGAAGCATCTCCACGATCCGAGTGAGTCGCACGCCATCTCTAATGTCCACTGCGAGATTCTTCACGGTAAAGTCATACTCCTGCAGTGGCTGTTGCTCGTATGATAAGCTGCAGTCCAAATGGCCGAGTGCCTTCAGAATATCTCCGCAGGACGGCAGCAAGAATCGCGCAAGTCCTTTGAGAACTGCCGCGGAGGATTTGAACTGAGAAGATGGTACAAACAGATGAGGAATCTTCGACTCCGCATGAGCCCGCCCTTTATCCAAGAGAACGATAGCCATGATGCTGCGGAGTACTGTCCGACGGTAGGCCCTGCTTGGGGCATCTGTCTCTCCATCGATGCTGTCTTTCGTGAATGGGTCGATGTCTTGATTTTGCAGCAGAAAAATGTCCAAGAAATTCTCCAACTTTCTCTTCAAGGGCTTATCCACGCTTGTGGAATCTTCGGGGATTCTCCTGCCAGTGATGGTCTCCAAGGCGGCTCTGAGGGCTCGCAGGTCATACGTGTGTACCCAAAAATCCAAGAACTTTCGCTTCATACCAACGTCGTGTGTCAATCGCTTGCTGCGGGAAAGGACATCTTTGGGAATACTCATGGCGCCATATAACAGCGATGCCTGAACTCTTTTATAGAGATGGGTGGTGGACGCGTCCTGATAGATCGATAGGAGTTCATGTCGGAGGATCGTTGGATCGTTATGCGAGATGTTGCTATCAGCTTGATAGAACAGGTCATTGAGAAGTTGAGATATGACCACTTCTTGATGCGAAAGCCAATCGTCGTTGTACATTGCCGGATTGGTGATGTTTTCGGCAATCAAAGGGTACTCGTTCAAGGCTTTGGTGCTATTCCGCGATATCGTAGATCGCGCAAGGATCATTTCTGATTTGGAGTGCCTTAACGAGCTAGACAGACCAGACTTTCGCGTGGAGATCGCCGTATGGCTCGTAGATTGCTTCTCCTTGATTGGCATGCGTTCCCGTTCTCCTTCCTTGCGCAATGAGCGAGCCTTCACCTTGTCCTGGCATTGGAGCATTGCTCTTTGCAGAGATCCGTTGGCATTTTTCGCACTCAGCGGCTTTGAGGTATTTGTGCGTAGTGACGACACGGCTGGTTTAGGAGCTAGTTTGATTTCGTCGGTACTGGGCTTGACTGGGCGTGAGTTCTTGTCTTTGATGTCAAGAAGAACCGATCCCGGTGGGATATTCTCCTTTCCACCATTCTTTCCAATAACATCAACATGAAAAGAGGTTTCCTGTGCAATCTTGGTATTTGGCTGTAGGGGAGCTCGAGATGCACTAGCTCCCAGAGACTGCTTCGCCTGTCGTTTTTTTACAATCTGTGATTCCAGAGTATTGACTTGAGTATCGTCAGTTCCTTGGTATTCACGTGTGTTCGACTTGAGCGGACTGAACATTCCCATAAACACGCTTGCCACGGTCGTGTCATCTGGCGGGATATAGACCGTGTTACGTCGGACATCTTTCTTGAGCAGGTCCTTGGATTGTTGCGATTCAATCGCAGCAGAATTTGCATTGATTCGCATGAGAAGAGCTCTATTGTCCTGCGAGCCGATGGTCGAGTTCTGTCTCTTTCGCTTGGGGCTATCTTGCTGTCTCTGATGTTTAGATGACGGACTTGACGCAAAGCTGACCTTGGGTCGGAATCGTTGAGCAGGCTGAGCGAGTAGGGACGACTTGCGGTTTGCTGCACCTCCCAAGATACTGGGGGGCCTTTTCGACTTAACAGCGGTCGAATGAGTCCTTTCTGTGTCATCATCATGAATCGCAAATGTCGTGCTGGTCTTGGTTCTTCGTCGAGGCTTGGCACCAGTCAGGACAGGGGCCTTAATTTGCGTGGTGAAGTCGACGTTCATGGTATCATCGCCGTAAGAGAGGCTCTCCTCCCATAAGCTCGTGAACGAGTCGCTCCCATCCCTACTTCGTTCGAGCCTCGAGGAACTCAACCTCGACGGACAAGGCGTGCCGACCTCTTCGAGTAAGCCGGACATGGTGACCGGTATTCGTAGTGGATGATATTGTGGGATCTGAGATAACGTGCCAAAACGGTTCCGGCTTCTACCACCACATATCCCGTGTCGCGCGTGTCAACAAAGGCGAGGTCTGCGTCTCGGCGTTGCTGAATCGAGGGATGTAAGTAGCCGAGAACTAGTAACGCGGGGGAGAAGAAGCGGTGACGATCAGGAAAGTATGTCGAACCGGCGGCGGGGTCCAAGATCTAGGAGGGAGTTAATGCGTAATTTAGAGTAAGATTGGAATCTTTGAAAAATGTAACTAAGTATTGATCGACTTTGAGGCGATGAAACGGCGGCGAAAGGCCTCTGGAGACGCGATGTTGATGGATTCGTGGTTGCCGGCGCAACAGGAGAGTTAGTGCCTCAGGCTGAAGGATGCCTTCACAACTACACCAGACCCGACGAAGTATGGACGGGTCGTTCTGGTTTGATCTTTCTGAAAGCCTTCTATGGAGAAATTTTGAGTCAATATGTGTATCTTTGTTTTGGTTGGCTACTTTCCATAGGAGAACCCGATTTTGAGGGGCTGGCAGTAGCGTTTGGTACCACAGTTGTCTTTGGATGAAGCATTCACACTGGCATGTCTAGACGATGTCAAGTGCGTCTAGTGTCCTATGCGTTCCATACAATGCAGCATGTCCAAAGACTGAAACATAAACAGTTTAATTATAATGGCTGGAATATGTTTGAGCGTATGATCGTCTTTGCTCAATGGCTCAAGGAGTCCCCTGAGACTACGCTCAATAACCTTATGTTGGATGAAAGAAGAGAAAGATGAGGGACGTCTCAATAGATCTGTCGTTGAGAAATGGTATATTTATGGCGATGAGAACCTCTCCCGGGAGTTTCTACGGGATAGTCTCAAGTTGTACATGTTAAGACAGTCGCGTTGTTTGCACCACCCTGTGCTCATGGTAATCATCTTCAAATTCCTAATTCGATATCTGCCTCGGAAATGCCGGGTATTTATATAGTTTTTCAAGTCCCAGAGCACCACGTTCACTGATCCTAAAGTGTTTGATGGTATGCTACTCGTGGGACATGAGTCCGGTGGGAGTTGACTGCAACCTTCACGAGTTTCGACCGAGGTCATCTTATCACCTAGGTACGTGAAATGAGTCTACCCCTTGCACGAACAGAAAGGTTAAAGGAAGATAACCTAGTTGACCGCTCAATTGACATCAGTCTCTAGAGATCGCAAGAGCAAGGATGAGTACCGGGTTTATCAGTGATCAGACTACAGCCCTGCAATGCTGAAACGAACAACGCGTTCGTATGTTTCACCTCGAGTAAGTCTATCCTTGACGATGTGCTGGTTTTCTGTAAGTATGCCCAAAATTAGAACAAAGCTGGTCTATATATGTAGGGAGGTGGGAGCATGCGTGGCTGGGATATCCCAAACGGGACGACCTGAACTAGATCCTCGGCTGCGACAGATGTGCTTCTTTCCCTGTTGGACATGATTGCATAGTCATGCTTGAAGCCGCCAGGTCGTAGCTAATGGGGCCGTACATGATGGTAGGAATGGTCCCAGTACTATGTAAGGGGCCTCCAGTTGCAGTCACACACTTGCCACACAGTTTGTCTTGGAGGCGATGCTCTTTGTTCGTCTGGAGTAGATCGCTTGTTGAAACATGTGCCTTGAGGGTTGAATTCAAATAGAAGGAGCCAATGTAAACAACGATCTCGTGGATCTGGCCGCATTGCACCCATGGGGCATGATCTCCGAGGTGATGCAGGATTTGAATTGTCATTTCGGGGGATCGGCCATGATGGAAGACTGGAACCAGTAAAAAGCGTCTTCTAGCGTTAACATGAAACGCCCTTATGCTGAATCCTCCGAACGAAATGGTACGGAGCGTTAGGCCAGGGAACAAGTTGCTTGGACCTCGGTCTGCCCCGCTGGGCGAGGGGGCGATTTTCACGAGATGCTCTGGATCGGGATCGGGGTTCTCCGCAGGCAGAAGGGCTGCGCGGAGTGGCTCTGGACGAGCTGCGCAATGCCATCATCCGTTTCCAGAGGCTGTGTTGTGTCGTGCGCATGCTGGGGGAACCAGGCAGCAGGAAGATCTGGGCGAAGAGAACAGGAGATAGAGCGACGCTGCTAAGAAAGGGTGGGTCAGGGAAGCCTTACCGCAGAGGCATCCATCTCCGATCCGCCAACGCGTGATTCGCCCTCCGACTCGGTCGGCGACGCAATGAACTTCCCCCCCTTCTCTTCCCCAGACCTCATGCACCGATCTTCAACGTGGCCCTCTGCACTATTTTTACCCTCGGTCCGCCAGGGGTAAAGCCACTCTCGTCCTTGTCCAACCGCTGGATGCGATCTTTGTTTACCAACCGCGTCAACTCGAAGCCTCCTTATTTACCTCCCCCCCAAATAATTGCTTGCGCGCTGGTGCCCGCCCACTGTGTACCCGCCATCTCCATCGCACCATCACGCCACGCCGCTGTTGAGTCGCTGCGGAGATGGGCTCGCGATAACGGATACCGGAACGCCGTCGTCTTTTTCGCCCTATCGTTTGAAGTCGCTCCTGAATCTCTTCGCTAGTATTCTGGCCGTCCATCCGTGTACAATTCGACTGCTGTCGCTGCAACAACATCGGCGGAGGCATGTGCACTGATCATGGAATCTCTTGTTTATGAAAACTCGCCTTTGGCCGAATACCTCCAGGGTGAGTACCGCTTCATAAACTTCCATTTGAGGTGGCTCCCTGACATGGTATTGAACTAGGAACTGGAGAACACGACCCGAACTGGCCCGTTAAGGAGGCCGAACACAGTGACGACGCCTCAGACTCGACTGCAGCGGATTTTGCGCCTCGAGGCGCATCCAAATTCCAGAACCGTATTCGCAACAAGCTCCCGAAACCACTTGATCTGAGTTCTTCTCGCCACAGAGCTCTATTCATCCGACTCTACGACACCTGCACGGTATGGCTGAGATAGTGCTGGCTTCTTTTCCATCCGAACCCCACAGGCTAATCATAAGCCCTTCATAGGCCGCCTTGAATTCACGTGTCGGTCGCAGTGATAATGAGAGGTTTCTCGAACAGTTTGGTTATGTGATTGTTGCGTCGCAGCTGTTGAACGAGCATAATGCCCCCTCTTACCCTTCGGCCGCCGATGTCCTCGCGAATTCCCACCCAACGGAGCTGCCATCATTATCGACAACTTTCGGCTTACAAGGCGCCGTCGTCACAGCCTCGACCTCATTTTCGATTGCCTGGCTGTTGCACTGGAGCCGCTCGCGCACGGGTTCTGGGTTGAGCCCTCGGAGAGTTGGCGTCTTGTTGGTCCTGGTGCCGGTGATCGGCGTGCTGTTCTATGCCTTCGCGAAGAGGCAATGGCTGAAATATTTACGGCATCAAGCTGTTGACGCGGCGGTGACATTTATCGGTAATGCCCAGGGCTTCGATTCCGCTGCCTCGGCATCCGTTGTGTTCATACAGGAGGTTGAGCTGGTCTCAAGAGGCTACCGCATGTATGTATATCACACACACACTTGGCGTGGCATAATACTGACTGGATGATAGAAGCACCCCGTTGCCTCCGGTATCCAGACTTGAGGATCAAGCACAGACTCGTCGATGTCTTCGATTACGTCGAACTGTGTCCGAGTGTTTCTATTCAATGCTGGAACGATTTATCCGCGCCCAGCATATCCTGCGGCCCCTTTCCGACAGTGCCAACCTTGCCAAATACTATGACATCTATGACGTGTCTGAGGTGGATCTTGCGGAGGTCGAATCGGCCTTTGCTGAACGAGCAACTGAGGATCAGTACTCACTGCGCGCACTTCGTACTCTGTTTGGACGACTCTATATCGTCAGAAAGAGTATTCTTTGTTGTTTGTTGGCACTCGGGGCTGACGGCGGCGGTTCCGATATCTCGCGATGGAGCATTGCAGTGGAACAAATGCGGGACATGGCATTTGTCACGGCAGAAAACACACAGAAGATGACTAGTATCCTCAACGAGGAAGATCGTGAGTATATGGATTACACTTACAGAACCGCGGATATGCAGCTAATGAACGCAGGTGATGCTATCCCGCCTTCTCCCCTGCCCACCGCTTCTCCTAACAGAGAAAACCTTCGCTCGCAATACCGAAAACTCAACTCTCTGTCTCAGGGAATTCGCGCGCTGCATGCAAAAATGCACGTCATTAAAGAGTTGTCCAGCGCTGACATGGAGCGGACCGACACCGGCCAACTAGAAGCAACCCTGTTGTCCCAGTACGAGTCCATTGGAACAGATATCAGAGGCCTTCTCCAGGAATGGGAAGCAGGCAAATCTGCCTTGACGAACAGTCTGGACAGACCGACGACAATGGATCGTCTCTCGCGGCCTCCAAGTGGATTAAAGTCACCATTATCCCCGACACCTAGCCTAGGGGGAACAACGGCAGTCGAGGGCAGCCCCGCTGATGCCCTGAGAGCTTTGAATGGCGAAAGATCAGATTCAAGCATTATCCAAGGCCTCGAGGAAGATGAGCTGATCTTTGAAGCTGTAGCTCTTCCGTCGCGGAGTAAAAGGTCATCTCTAACTCGCGAAGAGCGTATCGCGCGTGTCAAAGAAGATCGAGCTCGACAAGCTGCGGCGAGAGATCGCCTTGATGCAAATACCAACATGCTGAAGGAGCTTGAGATGGTTATCAAGCAACGACCTTCTGCCTCGAAACGTGTCACGAGCATTTAGAGGACTGCGACTGCCGACGCGGAGGCCTGTGCTCCGTGTTTTCTTTGTTTCTTGTATTCATATTACTTTGCTGAGCGCCTTGTCTACTGCCACCATTGTCAACAAAAGTGCAGGTTGATACCCAATGTGTATAGAGTGGGATGGCGTCAGCGGCGTTTTCATGGGATTTTTCTTCTTCTTCTTCTTCTTCCTCTTTGTCTTTCTTCTTAACTTCCAGTTTTACTGTCTTTATTTTTCAGGTCTCATGACGTTCACCTGTATCTTTTGTCTCTTGTGTTGATACTTTGAGCGCCCTCGTTCATATGTGATATTCCCTTCTATGTACACCTCGGGGAAATTGCTGGGATTGGCCGTTGATTCCATATCTGATAAGTCGGGACTGTATATAATCCGTATCACGAAACAGAATGAAACATTGCCTATTCAAGGAGTCTTCCCATCATGCTGCATTCTCAAATCCGGAGGCGATGCTGGTGCCTACAGATGCCCCAGGCAGCCCTTTCCCGCCTAACCGAAACGGGTGATATCAGCCTCCCGTTATGACGCGCGACCCGCGAACGCGTCGGTTCCCCACTAACCCTCGAACGCGAATTCACTTCCTGCTCTTTCACTCGCATTTTCTCGCCCAGCTTCAATCTGTACAGTCCTCTTTCTCCCCCAACTCCCACGTCTCCTCCAACTTGTAAGCTGCTTCCCTCAACTGAATTGAAGCTTTTCACATCAATCGTTTATTGACCTTTTAGAATTCATCTCAACTTTCATCTCGCCTCCCCGCCTTTTTCCTTCACCGCAACACAGATCACACAATCCATCAAGAGTACGTCCTATCCTCACAATCGCCTCAATTCTTCTCAAACGCAAGCACTCTGACAACTTCGATAGTGTTGGAAGCCCGTCTCGAGCAAGCCTCCCTCCTCAAGCGTGTATGTGACCCCAAGGGCTCTCTACTCTACTGCGCTGCCCTAACACCCGGCTTCATGTAGGTCGTCGAGGCGATCAAGGATCTCGTCCAGGACTGCAACTTCGACTGCAATGACTCTGGAATTGCCCTCCAGGCCATGGACAACTCCCATGTCGCCCTAGTTTCCATGCTTCTGAAGGCTGAGGGCTTCTCCCCGTACCGCTGCGACCGCAACATCGCCCTGGGTATCAACCTGACCTCCCTGACCAAGGTCCTCCGCGCTGCCCAGAATGAAGATATCCTCACCCTGAAGGCGGACGACTCACCCGATGCGGTCAACCTCATGTTCGAGAGCGCCGAGACTGACCGTCTCAGCGAGTACGACATCAAGCTGATGGACATTGACCAAGAGCACCTGGCCATCCCGGAGACGGAGTACGCCGCTACGGTTGAGATGCCGTCGGCAGAGTTCCAGCGCATCTGCAGAGATCTGAACGCCATTTCCGAGTCCGGTTCGTGCTTTGCACCCCATCTTTTTCACCATGGTCGTTCAGGATTGCTAACATGGTTTATTGTTGTAGTCGTCATCGAAGCGACGAAGGAAGGTGTCAAGTTCTCCAGCCAGGGTGATATCGGCAGTGGCTCCGTCACCATCCGTCAACACACCAGCGTCGACAAGCCCGATCAGAACGTTTCCATTGACCTCTCTGAACCCGTTGCCCTTACCTTCTCTCTCAAGTACCTCGTCAACTTCTGCAAGGCTACCAACCTCTCCGGGAAGGTCAGCCTTTCCCTGTCCCAGGAGGTGCCCCTCCTCGTGGAGTACGGTCTCGGTAGCGGTCACCTCCGATTCTACCTCGCTCCTAAGGTACAATCCATCTTCCCTTTCCCTCTCAGTATCTTACCATAGCTAACACGTAACTAGATCGGTGACGAGGAGTAAACATCTAATATAAAGTACAAAGCAACAAATTACAAACATGACGATGACGAGTGGGAGCATATCAGGAGGCTATGATTTCCTTTACTACTTTATTTCTTTTTCTTTGCCTTTCTTCTGTTCTAGTTAAAAATATCCCAGATGATGTTCAGTTCAGTGCAATAATATTCGACCTAGATATCGAGCGAATTTTTACATCTTATTGGTTATTGTCTAGCTTGAGGGTTTGATACAAAACAATATCCTGATTGCTTTACGTATGGGAACAATAAGCACGAAAAGTGAACTTCGCCCTGATCTCATATATCACTATCTTTATTTGTAACATATACAAGTCCCCATCGAAGCAGCCACCACATCAACACCATCATCGACACCTAAAGCCAACAGGCCAGCCCATACAAATTAGCACGGGCGACAACTCTTTTCAGTCCCCCTAGCCACCACCCCTCCAACACACAGGAAGAGAGAGGAAGACACAGCCAAGGAGAAGGGGAAAGAAGGACCAACCTGGGAAGAAGAAAAAGATGAAGCGCCATCCCAACCAGAATGATCGGAATCGAATGATACCATTTCCAGACCGCCCGATCTCCCCAAGAGGCGAAACCGAGAAGAAAGGAAAAACCGGTATGCTGCGTATTGCACTAAAGTGTCATGCAGGCGTCAAAAGCGCACCACACACACAATCTTCGCAACGACTCTCCCATGGGGAACGCCAGAGAAGGAGCAAGCTCCTCTCGACGGCCCCGATGTTTCTGATGCCAATTGCAGATGTGTCATAGCTTCTCTCTTCCTGTGAAGGAAAAGAAAGAACTAAAGTCACACCAGGCCCTCACGGGCAGTACCGGTCTGCATTCTCTGGCAAGAAAGAAGACGGGTTGCTGGGTGAAGATTCCTCCGAATTTCTCATTTGCGAGGCTCGGACTCGTCGGACGACGAGCCGAGGACAAGGCGGGGCCTTGTCGTGTGTAGCAAAGAAACGCAGCATTGGATGGGATGGCGCTTGAAGGGGAGGAAAGAGAAGAAGGGTTGGGAAATTTTGATGTGGTGAGCTTTTAGCTGTTTCTGGAGGGGTGACTCACCGCTTGCTGTTTCGGAGAGCGGTGGTTTGCTTACCAAGGAAGTGAGGGTTGCGGGCGAGTAACCCTATGTTGGACTAATTAGGAAGATGGTTGGTTGGATCTGGATTACGGCTCAGACTTGGTAGTTTCAGCATAGAGGTATCATATCATAGCATTCCGTGCTCCCTCAATAGACAGGAGGGTATGATTATAGTGAAAACAATGGCGAGCGCATCTTGTATGTGGTGCGGTACTGAAAGCAGGACCATCATCGCTAGGATGAGTCGGATTTTCGATTGATAAGGGTATCTACTGAGCTACTATTGAGCGTCAAAGGCATAATAAACACTGGCTCAGCTGATGGCACTGCTATGTCTGAACTTTGACGGTCATGCAAGGTTGAGCACGTTTCAAGTGCATCACTACTGTAGCCCAAGAAAGGCTGAGCACCACAAGCGGCGGCGAAAACGTGATGGTACATGGCGGCGAATGCATCGCAACCATCAGAGGTTTCTGCGAACGATCCCGCACAGGAGTCTCCTCATCTCACACCCAATCCAATGATCACAGTGGTTGGGTCTAGACCAGACGCTCTGAAGCGAAAGCACAGGCGATATGCTCGGCTTGTCGTGCAGTAGTGCAGTCATCTGCAGATAATGGCGGGGTAAAGAGTGATAAGTGGTTTTGAGACCCAATTCTGAACGTACAGTGGGTAGGTCCTGTCGCCCACCAGTGTAATTATCCTCCACACTTTGTTTGTATTTGGATGAAGAGCGGAGAAAGATTTACATCTTCGAAGTTGTGACCACCACAATTGTCCCATAGCTACTCTGGTGTCTGAAGAACAGGGCGAACATGAAACAGCGGTTTCATGCGGATGACTTTCGCAAGGGTAAGAGCCGGTATTCCTGGTGGGAAATATGCTGGCAGTAATAACAGGCGCTACCAACACAGGCCTTGAAGTGCTCGACAACGAGATGGGCAAAGATAATTGGCTCATTGCCTTCGCACCGATTACTCTGCTTTCGGCCGGAGGATTCCTCGCCGACAGTTTTTTCCAAAACTGTGAGAGTACCGGAGATTTTGACTATCTCATCGAACCTCAGTGGGCACACGACAAGGATGCCAAAGCGCCTCTGCGAGACGCGATGCAGAGAGTAGCAAGAAATTTAGGATTCATCGACGACTGGGCGAATGAGGAACTGCCATTTTTCGTCCCTGACGAGTCTCGACAGCTTTTGTTCGAGGCAGAGAGACAAAACATTGTGCTTTGGCATGGGCCGAATCTGCATGTGCTGGCGGTACCGTTGGAGTGGGCTCTTGAACGAAATCTGAGGTGGATCCATAACAAGATGCAAAATACCAAGCGGAGGTCTGATAAAGACGATGCTCTTGAGCTTCTGAAGCATAAAAGAAGCAGAGACGGGCGTCCATTGAATAGAGAGCAGGTTCGCACGTTGATGATATGTTCTTAGGAACCACCACCGGATCGGAAAACCATGGATGAGATAGCTGCAGCGTATAGAATCAAGCATAACGAGGAGGCCTTTGCATAGGTGTTGGTAGTACCAAAATGAAGCTTCATACTGTATAAAAGTCGCCAGTCCCTGTCACAATATTCCTTACCGCAAAAGTCGGAGTCTCACCACCCTCCTCCAGAACCAATCTTCCTGAAGGGTCCAGAAACTCGCTTGGCAAGTCAGCGATCATGTCAACATCGACTGGGGGCACATGCTTCGTCCAGCAGGGCGCCACAACAGGTTTGAACGGCGGGAGCTCCTCGTCAAAAGATTTGCGGTAGATATGTTGGCTTTTAACACGACGCATGCCCAAACTTAATCGCCAATTAAACCCCCTGGCAAGCTCCTCCGCAATCGATGCCAGAATGGCATATCGGACAGGATCGGGATCGTGAGGGTCCGGAACATGGTGCAGTTCCCATGAACGACGTGACTGGTACCAGAAGTATTCTACCTCTGGACCAATCGCATAGGTTTCCCGCGCGGCCATCGCCTCGTATATGCGATAAAGACATCGAAGCGGGGTGTCTGGCACGCCAGATCGGAATACAGCGCATATTAGTGAGATCTTGCGCTACGACCCGTTCTTGCAGTAGGGGAATGTTGCCCAGCATAGTACGGATCGGCACTGGGTCTGGGACCTGGAAATGTCATGTTGGGAAGGGAAGAAAGAGGCGCAGGAGAGCGACAAAAGGGTGCGTATGGTGGTGACGGAGACGCGTGAGACTGGCCCGAAGCCGGAGAAAGCTCTCAAAAGAATAAATAAATCGGCGCAGGCGCATCCACCATGTTATCCGTGGACGCGGGCGCTGGCCCGCGCCCATGTTGACAGGTGATAGGGGGGTGGCTTTGACTGTCGAGTGACGGTGCTCGTAGATGTTGATCAGCTCAGAATCTCAGATGATGCTCGCCAATGGTCACGTGGTATGAATGGACGGTGTCTTCCTGCAATTAAAGAATTCTTAGATCTTGAGGCAGTGATGATGACTCTGCATGGTGAAATGAAAGGTGTGGATATGTCATAATGATCATGACTTTCAAACCAATCATGCCATTGTTTGCACGCAGTCACCGACTCCCCGTTCTTTGGTGTTGCGCATACATTGCAGCCCCTCGGGGTCTACAAGTTCAAGGTATGTAACGGCTCTGTTTACTGGGCTCCAGCCACTCTGGCGCTGATATTCTTCACGCCCAACTGTCTGATCCATTTATTGGTAGGGAGCTGCACCACTGCGGCGTCCAGATGTATGACCTGGCCATATACACGTCCCATGGACGTGGCATTCAAATACCATTTCACAGAGGAAGGTGTGTCTTGGCCCATAATGAAGAGCAATAATGATATCACAGCAGCCATCAACGTCAATAATAGCACTAGAAAAGCGGGAATGCCGTACAACCACTGATAGTGGATTCCTCGGCTGAAGCTTCGAACCGGTGTCCCAATTCCACTCTCACCCTCAGCGTTATCTACACTGGCCGGATCGCTATGCCAGCTTCGTACCGACGACAGCGATATCCGTATAGAAAAATGTGCCGGGAGCTTCAGAATAAATCAATAAAAAGATCACATTTATCAACTGAGTGGTATCTCGAACTTTCAAGCAAATGATGGAACATTAGAGTAGGGGAGATCTATATAGTACAATTTCGCAACCAGGATGACTGAAAGACACACAGGCAACAAAGGTATCTATGCGCTCTTTTCGAGCTCCGGATACACGGGGATATCCCAGCCTCCACCTTCTTTCGGTGCAAACCGCGCAATCATCTCTGGAATGCGCAAAGAACAGAACATCCAGCCCATCAGACGGATCAAGGAAATCATCCACTGGCTATCGGGGATCGCCCAGCGCATGAGCCCAATATTGATATTTTGGACTTCATCGATGAACGGCCGCATGACTTTGTCGTAATTCGCGAATGCGAGAGAGAGATCATCTGAATGTCGATTGATCTCACCAGCGAGGACATAAGCTCCAGCAAAACTGCAGGTGGTGCCCATCCCCGACACCGGCGACGGACAGGATGCAGCATCTCCTAGGAGAACCACGCGGCCTTTGTACCATGTATCTGTGCGAACCTGAACAATCTCGTGGCAGTAGAAATTATCGGACGTCTTGAGAGCGTCGAGGAACCGCTCCGTCTCCCATCCTGCATCGCGGAATCTCTGGGTCCAAAACTGCTTTTGTTGCTCGACGGGGGCTCGGTGCAGACTGGACAGTTCCTCGGAATCATCCCGTAAGATGAAATAGACATGGGACTTGTCGGCGCTGTGCGTTCGGTGCATGATCCACCGTCCGCCCGGGCTGAAGTAGTTGAGGCAGAGATTCGTGTCCGTTTCCACCCGCGGAACATCCCAGTAGGAGATGTATACTCTGAGTCGTCGGTACGGTTCTGGAGATCCAGGCTCAAGAATGGCTCGTCGAATCCGTGATCCTTGGCCATCGGCGCCGACGAGGAGATCGAAAGTGTCGGACGAACCGTCGGAGAAGTATGCAGTGACCTGCTTGTCGTCTTGCTCAAAGCGTTCGACACTCACACCAAAGACATACTTCACATTGTTTTTGGTTGCATCGTATAAGGTCCGCACGACGTCACCACGCATGAATTCGTATTCGGAGGTAAATGTCTGCGAGCCTTGACCGGACGTGTTGGCCATGATGGTTCCCCATGATCTCCCCTTGGAGTCGACAAATGACATTCCTGCCTCGTTGACCCGGTGTTTCTGGAAGGTTTCAAGTAGTCCCATGCGTCGGATAGCTTCGATACCCTGAGCGCGAAGGTCAATCTGGGCGCCAGACGCTCGCAGGACGGGAAAGCGCTCGGCGATGACAACCTGATGGCCGACTCGAGCGAGCCAGAAGGCCAGAGACGGACCGGCACAACCTCCCCCGCAAATGAGGATTTTCAAAGGCGCCATCGGGATCGGACTCGCTGGTTGGCTGATGAATGTGTGTTTGAGAATCAATTGCGATTGAATTTGTTTCGAATCAAGACCAAACACACGCCCATAATGGGATGATCGATCGCCTCTTAAGCATTTCTTAAGCTTTCTGGTTTCGTCAAGTGGATCGAATCATGTTAGGGGCTGATCGGATCTGTCGTCAGCTGCATCAACCATCATAATGCGAGAAAATCAGGAATGCCAGCAAAACCGAGCCAATGATCAAGTGATTTGGTACTTGAAGTGACGTGAGTCATCTCTTCGATCGTTTCTGAGCCATTTCCGTTGTCGCCTGACCCATTTCGGCTTGTTCACGGCCTTCGGTGCTCGGGGATGATAAAGCCGTGTCTGGCGATCCATCAGACGAGTCCGAATGCCACCGACTATTGCCATTTGTGTGGATTGACGTTGGGCAGCTAGTATCGCTGACGCTGACTCCGACTTTAGACGGAAATATGCAGGAAGGACCCGTCCGTAAGCACTGTCAGACTCACCGTCAC
Source organism: Aspergillus olivimuriae (assembly GCA_003719415.1). NCBI lineage: Eukaryota > Fungi > Ascomycota > Eurotiomycetes > Eurotiales > Aspergillaceae > Aspergillus > Aspergillus olivimuriae. Next base: position 16,904 of record RHLO01000801.1, read on the forward strand.
TCGTGACTCACCCTTCCACCTCCGCCTCCGCTTGCTCGCAACCTCATCTTGACCGAAGCTGGCAATTCAGGGACCAATTAATCGATCGTCATCACTGGTCATAAGAGGGAAAAAGCAATACACCGTTTGACGGGGCCGTTCGCCATTCTCCGGGCCGACCTGCCCTATCAATCAGCTGAGTCTGTTGCCCACATGAAGGCCTAGGAAATTAAGCTGGTGCGTCCTGGCTAGAGATGGACCGTCTATGTAGGCGAGACATTGGGGGGTTATGACCAAATGCACCGGTCTATCACGGGACCATCTCTGACGATGGCTTTTGATGATCTCTTCCCTGTAGGTGTTGAGCTACTTGCTCTCCCTTGGAAACTGCTGCGTGTTTCGATAGAGAGCATTAAGACTCGTCGGGAACCCCCTAAGAATACTTTATGTACAGTAGATTGGCCCTGAAAAGAGGAATCTTCACTCACGTGGTATCAATTTTATATTGGAACTTCATAAAAGGTAGGTGTGAATGGGTCAAACATTAGGGTGTCTGACTTGGTAGCTCCACGTACCACGACAGATCATTATTCTCGTCCATTTCCCACTCGGTGAACCCATTCCCCATGAATCGGAACACATTCGGACTGTTGTATTCGATCTCAAAGTCCTCCCCCCGAATCTCACTGATCATCTTGTGGAACAAAACTGCACTTCCCCCAAATAACGCTGTCACTCGCCCATCTACCTTATTTCGTTTGTACCAGCTCTTGCAGCTCCCGGTCCAAACGAGCGTCTTATGCACTTCATCGCCGTACCTCGTGAAGGATTCTTCTTGAGATCGCTTGGGCGTAACATACTTGATGTCCTCTGTCGCAATCTTCTTGATCCACTTGACCAAGTAGTCGCCTGTCCAGTTTAAGGATTCCACCAGCGACCCATGACCACCCAGACAATTTGGCCCCATCATAATGAAATAATTGGGGAACCCTGCTGTCGCGACAGATAGATAAGATTCAGGGTCATCGGCCCACTTATCTGCGAGATTGACGTTATTTTGCCCAATTATGGGATATCTCGGACGATGCGAGACATCGAAGCCAGTGGCACAGATTACTAGCCTTTCCATTAATGATTGGCGGCGTCAACTGTACGCCGGACTGGGAAACGTACCAACATCGCATTCAAACACCTTTCCGTCGGCGGTGTGGACTGCGTTTTCCGTGATTTTTGTGACGGCACTGTTGGAGAGATGGCAGTTGGGTCTGGAGAATGCTTCAAGATAGCCAGGTCCCGGGGTGACGCGTCGACAGCCAACCTCAAATTTTGGAATCAACTTCTCACAAAGGTCAGGGTCATGGTTGAGTTTCTCGGCCATTTGGTTGGCACCGAAACGCATCGCCGCTTCGTTATTCTCGCCTTTGATGAACTAGCGTCATCACAACATGTTAGAGAGCGAATACTTCGTACGCCAACCGCTTGTACATATTTATACTGAGACATACCAGGCGGAAGTTCTTATTCGTTCGAGCAATGATGCTTTTTCTATATTTCATGTGTTCTCTCGGATCGCGGAACGTCTGTTTCTGCTCTTCTGTGTACTCCGGGTTGGGGTTATCATCATCGTTACCGTGATGCTTGGATGGGGGTACACGGTAGTATACCCAGGCGGGAGATCTCATGAAGTTGACCACCTCTGTGCCGGGGAGTTTGGCCATTGCTGGGGTGATTTGAATTCCCGAGGACCCGTTTCCAATGACTGCGATGCGCTTGTTGGAGTAATCGTAATTGTGGTTCCAAGCGGCGGAGTGCGTCATGTGTCCTTTGAAATCTTTTAGGCCGGGGATATCAGGCCATGCAGGGTGACTTTTTCGCCAGGTTAATTTCGATGCAATGGTCAATACAAAGCTTCTAGGAGAGGAAAAAAGACATACACCAGCACACCCTGCGCAGAGAACAACATCTCACAGTACTCCTCCCGCTGCTGGCCCTGATGCTCCACAACCACCTTCCACTGACCAGGCCCTTCCTGCCAGGTAGCAGAGACTACCTGCGTGTTCAGGTAGAGGTCGCGGTCCAGATTCCATTTCTTGACTGTTCGCTTGATATAATCCTGGATTTCTTCCCCGCTGGAGTAGAACCTGCTCCATTCAGGATTAGGATCGAAAGGGAACGCATAGATATGCGCTGGGACATCGCACTGCACGCCTGGGTACGTGTTGATCAACCAGGTTCCGCCAACGTCGCTGCGCATTTCGAAAATCTTATGTTCGACATGGTCTTGCAGTTCCGGGAAGCGGTGTTGGATCTTGTGCGCGATGAGGAGACCTGAAAACCCGGCTCCGATGGTGATTACTCGTAGCTTTCGCGGTGTATAGGCATATTCTTCATTGAGAGGAATGGTGTCAGGGTTCTTTGAAGTGGGATTGTTGTGAGATTCGTTTGTGGTGGTGGTGTCCGGGGATGCTGTTTGTGCTTTGCCATCTCCGTTGGGAAAAAAGTGGTTGGCATCCTCCTCTTCGGTGGGGAGTGCTGTCACTGACGCAGTGGCCAGGTTGGTGCTGTCTGATTGTAGAACCATTTTAATCTTTAATCAAGTATTGGATTATAAAGACTAGGAGATTTCTTGGTTCTTATAGACAGCGGTGGGGTAAGTGGTTCTTCAATCGACGTGTTTGGCAGTCCACGATGGTATTCGGCGTCAGTTGCTGTCGCAGTCTGTCTGATGACTATCGGCATTTCCGGTTTCTGACATACGTCAGCATTGTACAGGTGCAGCTTTCCGTCATTGGATGGTTGGTTCCTGGACGTGGTACTTCGGTAATCAGCTGGCTTACCAAATTGGGGAATGGTTATCTACTTGGGGGACTTTATGTGTGATCTACTTCTGAGCGGTAGGACTTTTCACACATTTAGACTTTGTGGTATATGCTGGAGAGATGTGCATACTACAGACGGATCGGTGCATATTCCACGTCTAACATCATGCTTGATCTGACTGAGTTGTTGCTACGACTCCATGTACTTTCGATCAACGTATTACAGGAGATCTCTGGCTACAAATGCTTGTGTTATACCAGTATATTCATATTTTCATAGACAAATAAGTATCAAATAATCACGCTAGCTTCAAATCCTCATACTGTCTATCCGCCACGTCTTGTGCCCTCTTTCTATATCCCGGCGCAGGCCCTTGATATCTAGCGATGATTCGCTTCTGCTTATGCGCAAGGTTCTTGTTGACTCCTGTCATCCATGAATCTACATCATTCGCGAGTAACCCTTCAGCGCATTGGTGCACATGTTCTGTCCACTTCACCATACTTTCTCCTGTGGCTTCCGCATAGGTGATTCGATTGTCGCGACAGAAGCGTATAAAGTCCGTCACCCACTCAACCGCATATTCGATACTCCGAGGGATATTCCCGAACATCTGATGAGGACCCAGAACCATCATCATGTTGGGGAAATCTTCGACAAGAAGACCCAGGAAGGTACGAGGGCCTTCGCTCCATTTGTCCATAAGCTTTGTCTGGTTTCGTCCTTGGAAGTCAATCGCGGTGAAAGCTCCAGTCACTGCATCAAATCCAGTCCCGTAGATGATCATGTCGAACTCGAAGTCTTCATCTCGAGTCTTGATGCCGTTCTCCGTGACGCGCTCGATGGGGTTCTCTTTCACATCCACAAGTCGCACATTTGGCTGGTTGAATATTTCAAAATACCCACTCTCCAAGGGCACTCGCTTCGTGCCGAAACCGTGACATTTCGGAATCAGCTTCTCCGCCGTAACCGGGTCCTTGACGCGCTGCCGGATTTTCTTCGCAATGAACTCGCTAAATAGATCGTTGGCCCTCTTGTCGTAATTGATGTCGCCAAAGTTTCCGAGCCACTTTTCGAACCCGCGTCGCTCATACAGTTCATTCCAGAATGCCTCGCGCTCTTCGGGTGAAACCTCTAGTGTTCGTCGCAGGTCTGCCGCATGCATGAAGCCGGAATGTGTCTCCCGACATCGCTTAAATATTTCGGGATAGCGCTTGCGCAATTCCTTGGTTTCCTCGGGACTGATCTTGTCGTTGCGTAGTGGCGCACTCCAATTGGGCGTACGTTGGAAGATACTGAGATGGCCGGCGGTTTTGGCGATCTCCTGCGACGCTTGGATGCCAGTAGCCCCTGTGCCAATAATTGCGACCCGCTTGTTTGCGAAGCTTACGGGCTTGAGGGGCCATCGTGCCGTGTGGTAGGCCTCGCCTTTGTAGTCTTCCACGCCCGGGATATTGGGCATGGTGAAATTGCTGAGCACACCCATGGCGGTTACCAGGAAGCGGGACGAATATTGGTTCCCCTTGTCGTCGGTCAACAGCCAAGAGTTGGAGGGTTCTTGGAAATGAGCTGCTTTGACCCGGGTGTTGAACTGCATGTTGCGACGAAGATCGAACTTGTCGCAGATGAACTCGCAATATCGGAGAGTTTCATGCTGGGGTGCAAAGTGCTCAGACCAGGACCACTCATCCAGGAGTTCCTGTGAGAAAGAGAACTGGTAGGAGTAGCTCTCGGAGTCGAATCGTGCTCCGGGATAGCGATTCCAAAACCACGTTCCTCCCACCCCGCTCGCTGCCTCGAGGACCTTCACTCGAAGGCCAAGCGAGCGCATTTGGTGGACCGCATAGATCCCCGAGAGACCTGCGCCGATGATGAGGACATCGTAGTCAAGATCTTGGTTCAGCTCACCGAAAGACGGCGACTCGTAGCTTCCCATGGTGTTGTTCTCAAAGTTGAAGATATCTGCTGCATCTTCGCACGATCTGTTTCGACGCTACACCGTATATATAGACCAGCAATCCGGGTAATCTAGATCCGTCCGTCGGTAGTAACGATGCAGGAGCAGCTAGTATCGTGCCGGAAAAACGTGGTCGATGCGGTGCTACCGGCAGTACGATAACCCTAACCGTTGCTTTCCCCGCAATCCGGGGGCCGTTTTAGGTTTCTCAGGATGCGGCGTGGAAGCGGGGGTGTTTTAACCGGTTGGTGACAGTCGATCTAGCGGAGCTCTCCATGCATTCTGGGCCCCTATATGACCCATCTATCGGTGTGGGTGGCGTTGATATCGGAAGTATCCAGCACTGGGCACTCGTAAACTCCGAAATGCACAAGACGCCAGATGCCAAGATGGAAACAGGTGATCTCGCTCCTGGGGGAGGGGGGACGTACTTTAAAGGACCTGCGAGACCGTGGCATGGTAGTTGACCCATTGCTGTCCGTTGTTCCCTCTCTCTCCCACTATCTCCTTCCTGCTAGACTCTATTCACATCATGTCCGACACCCAGCCATCTTCCGTGGACGCCATGTCTGAGAAGGTGAAGGGGGTTGACACCCACACGCCAGACATGGAGAAAGCCGAGAAGACAGCTACGATTGACACCATTCACGCTGATGAGGCAATGAAGGTGCTCGCCACCTACACTGGTGATGAGTCCTGGACAGAAGAGGAAGAGAAGAAGATCCGCCGCAAGATTGACCGCAAACTGCTGCCAATGCTGTGTTTGACCTATGGATTGCAGTACTACGACAAAGCAATGCTCTCGCAGGCCGTACGTGTCGATATTTCCCCCTTCCTTGGACCGATTGCGGGGGCGGGCTAACACCTGCACAGGCCATTTTTGGCCTTCGTGAGGATCTGCAACTGACGATCGGTAATCGTTACTCCTTCTCGGCCGCCATCTTCTACCTGGGGTTCATTGTCGGGGCGTATCCAGCCATGGTCTTGGCCCAGCGATTCCCAATTGAGCGAGTGGCTGCAACTATCGTTGTGCTGTGGGGTGTTTGTCTGATTTTGACGCCGGCTTGCTTCAATTACCAATCGCTCTATGCACAGAGGTTCTTCCTCGGTATGTTGGAGAGTGGTGTCAGTCCGATGTTTATGATTATCGTGGTCAGTATAGTATTCCTGATGCCCTTTGTTTGATACTGGCTGAACCCATTGCAGGGCGGCTGGTACAAAAAGAATGAGCAGGCACTGCGCATGGGGTGAGTTGTCTCTCTCTCTCTTCCATAATGTCCGGATTCTAATCCCAAACTAGTGTCTGGTATTGCTGGACCGGCTATGTCTCCATCTTCTCCCCTCTGATCAATTATGGTCTGGGACATATTAAAGGCTCGCTTTCGCCATGGCAATACATGTATCTCTTCTCCGGTGCCCTCACCGTCGTCTGGGGAGTTGTGGTTCTCCTTGTGCTCCCCCCAGATCCTATCCGAGCCAAAGGATTCAATGAGCGAGAGCGCTATATCTGTGTGGCCCGAATGAGGACCAACAACTCCGGTGTACGAAATACCCATTACAAGCCCGAACAGGTGAAGGAACTGCTTCTCGACATCCGGTTTTGGATGATTTTCTTCACGGCGTTCTTCTGTATGATCGGCAATGGCCCTGTGTCGACCTTTACCCCCATCATTATCAACTCCCTCGGTTTCAACACCCTCAACTCACTGCTTCTTGTGATGCCGGCTGGATTCTACGCGGGCACCCTACAACTTCTCGTCCCATATATTGCATACAAGTATGCCAGACACAATGTCCGCGCTTGGCTCGTCGCGATCTGCCAGATGATTACGGTACTCGCCTCGCTGCTGCTCCTTCTTCTGCCCCTTTCGGCCACGGGAGGCTTGCTTCTCGCTTGCTACCTCCTGCCGTCCCTTGGAGGCGCATATGCAATTCTAATGGGTCTTCAAATTGCAAACATTGCGGGATATACAAAGCGCACTGTTGCCTCTTCCGGCATCTATATCGGCTACTGTCTTGGTTGGTCTCTTTCGTCGATGTTCTGGAGAATTGCTAGTTCTGACCAGTGGCAGGAAACTTTGTTGGCCCGCTCGTCTTTGAAGAAAAGGATGCCCCTCGCTATGTCCCCGGATTCATTGTCGTCATTGTCACGGCTTTCATGGCGGCTGTCCTTGTGATTGCTTACCGATATGTGTGTGTCTGGGAGAACAAGAAACGGGATCAGTCTGGCATTGCCGAAGGCTTTGGAAATGCATACCAGGATGATTTGACTGATAAGACGGTGAGTGTAATACCCATACATAGTGAGAATATGTCGCTAATCTTTACTTCTAGAACCCTGAGTTTAGATATACGCTATAGATGGCTGACAATTGTGGTGGGAACATGTGATGCAAGTGAAGGATGTTGTTCGATACACATTCCCTGTACCTGCACACCGCAATTTTGGATATATAGCAAAATATACTTCGAATGACATCCTTTCAACTTATTGGTATATCATAATTGCAGAGATGCCTCCTTTGTATGTAGGTGTCTATGAGAAACATGACCGACTCGTAACATCTACGTGGTGCAGTAGCCACCATCTAGGCGCCCACACCAGCGAAGTACTCTAAAGAACGTCTCCTGTATCTTACCTGGCAAAGTTGGCGTACATCTCTCTCGGCTCCACCTGCTACCTGTGAAGTGAAGCATGATAGAAGCTAATCGGCCTTAATCACGAACTCGTTGGTAGAGGGCTTGCTCAGTGCAAATCTGATTCCCTCGCAGACAACTGCGTCCCATCTCTTCGATGCAGGGAGTTTATTTCCATACCGCCTGAACCCATGGGGCAGGCCTCTGAACACGTTGACATCAGTCGGCACCCTAGCAGAAAAAAGACGGAACATTAGCCCAATTCTCCTCGATGACACAAACTCCAGCACGACAACCTACCCATTCTCGCTCAAGAGCTGCGCATAGAATATCCCTTCATCGCGTAGTGGATCACGACCCGCAATCCCAAACGTCGCAGGCGGCAGACCCTTCACCTCCTCCGGCGTGGCCAACCCAGGACTCAAGCGACGATCCCCCGCCAGCTCCTCACCACTCGCCTTCACATCCAGCAAGCTCGAGAAAAGTCTCGCCCGAGTCAAAGGCAAGATCGGTGCAAATTCATTCTGCACAAAGCTGGAGACGCTCCGGTCACGCAATTTCGCAATCTGCGCATCATGATGCTCAGCCCACAGCACACAAGGGATCATCAGGACCTGGCCTTGGATGCGCGGACGTCGCGCCAGCGATTCGTCTTTGCCTAGGTGTTGCGCCAGAGTCAATGATGCAGTGAGCCAGGCTCCGGCGGAAATCCCGCCCACGACCAGCTTTTCGCCGTCGCCGCCGATGTCGCTGAGATGCTCGTGCACCCAGTGGAATGCATCTTCGGCGTCGTTCCACGCGGTCGGGTATCTGTATTCTGGGGTGTGTCTGTAGTTCACGTTTACTACGACCACGGGGGTGCCCGCAGTGGTCAGGGAGGCGACGATGCGGGAGCAGATGGCGTCTTCAGAGCGCAGCGTTCCCAGGAGGAAGCCTCCGCCATGCAAGTGGATGTAGATCGGCAGAGGCTGCGAAGCAGGGAGTGATGAAGGGCGATAACTACACGCCTCTATTGTCTGGCCATCGCGCGTACGGATGGCATGGTCTTGTAGCGATACTTGGGGGATTAGGCCTGTCCATGGATATTAGATACGGGATTGGAAACTTCACGCCCTTCCAGCAATGACGACCATCCTGCTCATCTCACCTTCGTCTATCATAGCTTTTGCGGATGCCTGCTCTCGGAATTTATTGCTCGCTGCTTTCAGCTCCTCCACGCCCATCTCTGGTAGGGGTGGCAGTGTCGCCTCGAGAGCCACCCATTCTGCACTAGGGCCGGTATATTCCGAAAAGTCAGCCATGATATTGCTCCTTTCTTTTTCCGGCGATGACGTGAAGAACGCAAGGTTCTGGGATATGGTTTCTGGGCTTTTTTTCTGCTCTTGGGCTGAAGACGAGGATATCACTATCGTCGAGCAAATGCGGGGCAGGATCCCGATTACGCGATTCGGTTAACCGAGATGTCCGAGTAGTATGGATTAGCTGGAAGCATATCTGAGGTTACTCTATGGACTTTCCATACATGCAGCAACATGCACCGTGGGAGAGGGCACACGATGTATCTGCATCTGGACTGCATTTTCTGGATGATTCAGTCGATGGTTGTACAGGTTCAGTCGCATATCCTCGTACAGCAAGTTCGGCAGAATCAATTCGGTCTAGTGTTGAATACGAAGATGGTCTTCGTCTGTATCGATGTGAATGACTCAAACCAGGGAAATGATACAGTGGATTTCATCATTGATCTCTTCAAGCGTGCATATCTGAGTTCTGGTGCTCCACTGGTCCCTGGAGGGGTTATCGAGGATGCTACAGATCAACCGAGGTGCCGCCTCGGTTAAGCCATGATGCTGGAAGATGGGCACTGGGCAGCTTCTTATTGGCAGAACCCGTCCTATACTTCAACAGGCGTTGCCACGATTTGTCTGGGAGTTTCGGTGTCGACGGCAAAGCGGAATCCTTCTGATGCCAACGTCCTCTTGGATGGACGTTTCTAATTGATGAACAATCGCCGCAACCATCTTTCCCAACCCCAATACGAAGAATCCTGGAGCCTTGTGGGGTTCTCCAGCGGAGTCAGAATTGCTGACGAGAATACTACTGCCCATCTCCACCTCTCCACCCCCTCTGTCGCTATCTTCCCCGCAGTTCCCCGGATATCCCCAGACGCTTAGAGTCTCCACGGTCAAATCTCCCGTAGGACAATCGTACGATATCCGTAGTCACCTATGTCATTCGAAACAATGGCAGACAACTATCGTTTCCATACGTTCAAGACCCACCAGGTACGGCGACGGAGAGCTGTAGTGGTGTGCACATGCTGCCATGAGAAAAAGGTATAGCCGCCGACTCCTGTCATATCAGATCACGGCCCGAATCAGTCTGATGGAACCCAACCGCTCAGATTAAATGTGACCTGCAAGAAACCAGCGGCAAAGGGTTCAGCAAGTGTACCAATTGTGCCACTGCCGGCATTGACTGTAGGTCAGTACGCTAGTCATGTCGAACAACGGTTATGGCGAGTAGAGCCGTCGTATCTGACCAGACACAGTGTTCGGCAATCCAAGCGGTGCAAGCGCCAGCAAACCAGAGCACCCAATGGCAATACCCTGGCTAGTCCGCAGCATGGACATCGGGGGCATCCATTGACGCCTCCTCCAGGCACTGAAGCAAGCGAAGGCTCCGTAGCACAGCTGCAAGTCCCAGCAGCGACCGACAGTCTGGGAGATGGCTTCCCATCCTTTGCCCTTGGTGATGTATACGACCCGTCCCCCCAGGCTATAAGCGACAGAGGCCACATAGCCCATATTCAGTCGTCCGTTCCATCTGAACAGCCGGGCATCTCTGTTGGGGATCTTATGTCAGTCCCCAGGCAAACGGACGCTGCAGATAGCTTCTTGGGTGAGCCGGGGTACGGTGTTGTGTATGGGTCAGAGATTAGGAGTGACGCCGACGGACAACGGAGAGAACCCAATCTGCTGCCGGAGATGGTGGACCTGCCCCCGCCAGAATTGCAGCAGGGCTTTGAAGAGACCTTCTTCGACTACTGCTCGACTTGGTGTCCTGTACTGGACCGTGGTACAATCCAGTCGGAGCTGGGGAAGTCTCCATTACTGGTCAATGCCCTTTCTCTGGCTGCCAGTCATATCTGCCCGCCTATCATCAAGCATGCCGAATCGGCCGTCTACTATGATAGAGTCAAGCAACTTTTCTACGGAGACAAAGAGCCAAACCTACTCATGTGTCTCAAGGCCATTGCACTGGCATATTGGTGGAGCCCCCAGCCTCCTTCGCGAGTCCACCGAGACTCGTCCTGGTGGTGGACAACGGTTGCTATACGACATGCACAGCATGGGGGCTTCCATCGAGAGCCTAAGCAGGGACAGTTGGTTCGCTCCATGGTCAACCCCGGATTGCGACGCAGACTCTGGTGGACGTTTTTTGTAGGTCTATCATGTCGGACTGTATAGTCGAGGTAGCTGACGTACTCCAGGCACGCGAGCGATTGACAGCCATATGCCAATGTCGCCCATGTGTAATCGACACAGAAGACTGCAATGTCCCTTTCCCAACATTGGATGACTTCCCCGAGAAGAACATCCAAGCCGAGATATTCATCCGATGGGTGACCCTCTGCGACACGATCGGCAACATTGCGAAGCATCTCCAGCGAACGAGCAACAACATGACCTCCCACTTCCCCGTGGTGCTAGCAAAAGATCTCATCAATTGGGCGCAATCCCAACCCGACCACCTCTCGCTCCCCATTGTGTCTGACCGTACAATCTCGTTCAACCGTGACATTCACCAGCTCCATCTCCCCTACCTCGCCGTGGTCATCGTCCTCCATCTGAGCCAGTCCGATCAGCCCCTCCCTCGCGCCTATCCCGCGGCCATCCTCGCCGCTTCGTGTATTGCACGAATCCTGAAAGACTGTCTGATGCGAGGACGCGTGCGCTACCTCATGGGTATATCATGCTGGTATTGCGGCATGGCAATGCTGGCCCTGCTACACGCACGTCAGATCAAGCATCTCTCCCGCTACGCCGACGAAGATATCCAAATCGTACTTCTCGCCCTAAACGAGTTGAAGTTGATGTGGCCGACGGCGAATATCTTTCTGCGGGGCTTTGAGCGTCTACGGAATAATTCTTCTACCGTACCAGGACAGGAGAACGACGATTTGTTCGATCTGGAAGATATTAGCACTTTGCATGGGATTGATTGGGCCACTTATTTTCCTTTTGCGTCGCCGCAAACCAGTGGCCTGGCCAATATTCTCTTGGGGAATCGACAGATGGAGCTGCCTCTGGATCAGACGGGGCTGGAATTGACGGCGTTTGATTTGACTGATTTGTTTGATCATTTTGATAGCTTTTGCGGTGGGTTTCCGTCTGATGGTGGGTTATAATACTCATTCTGGTCCTTCGATGTTCATGTGATCTTAGACTATTATATCTTATGCTTCGTAGTATCTTGACAACGGGAGGAGCCCTCTACGCAGAATGATATATACAGTAGTGAAGAACAATCGAGACATGCTCTTTTGTTGCAATGTGGTATGTCGGCTATATAACCCTGACTGTTCAATCTACTGTGCCTTAAGTGAAGGACTCGATGACTCAATTCCTCAAGGCTCCTTCGGCAGTTCGTCCCTTCTCCCATCCTTCCACCCAACGGTCCTCGATGATCTTCAATTGTAGCTCCTGATTGCGCTTGAGGTATCCCTCTTCTACGTGATCATCCATACCGCCATCCATGAATCCTTCCTTTGCGACTGATTTCGGAGTAATCATCAAAGAATGTCCTGTGATTGTTAGATATGGATCTCCTAACAAAGTCTCCAATTCTTTTGGGCCCGCCAGGTAGGACAGTATCTAGACCATAGGGGCGTGTTGTCCGTCGCGTCACTTGAAACTACTTGACGCGACTCGCTGGCTTGCAGTCCTCACCAAGGGTAAGAATCACGTACCGTTGATTGTTTGATCAGATGCAATTCTCATCATAGCGGTTGCAACATCCTCCGGAGGGGCAAATTGTACCCCTTTCTGGATGAGTTGTGCTTCGTACTCGGGTGATCTGATAGCACTTTTGATATAGCTGTAATTGTCTATTAGCCTCGCTCAGAATTCGAGCTTTGAAATGAATGAACCTTACCATGGAGCCACATAGTTGATACGAATACCCTGTTCCCAGGAGCTACGCCGAGCGGTTCTCATCAAGCCTCGCAGGCCGTACTTGGTACAAGTGTATTGCCAATTTGCCTCGAGGCCAGTCAGTTTTCATGGCACCGCCCATATCTCCCTTGTAATGAAGACATTAAACTTACCGGCGAGTCAATCCAGGCGACCATACTGCCCGTGATGATGAAGCAGCGATCCCGTTCAGGAACATCCGGTTGCTTGCGGAAGTAATGAATCGCCAATTTCCACGTGTACAATGTTCCGACCATGTTTACATCGATGATCTTGAGACCCGGCTTGACCGGCGGGGCATTGGGATCTATATTCGGTTAACGACTCGGTCACCAGAGGCCCGCTTGAGAACGCACCATCTAGCGGCCACAAATCATCGCCGTTGGCACGACTGATTCCTGCGTTGGCGATCACGATATCGCAGCTTTTGCTGGGCGAATTGGCAATGGCAGCTTCAAACAATTGTACCTGCTCGTCCCAGTTGGTGATATCACATTTGACGAATTGTGCGTTCCTACACAGTTAGTCGCGGGTATGTGATGTAAGGCCTGTTGGTCAGCTTACGGGCTCAGCTCCTTTGCCACTTCGTAGCCACGCTCGTTGAAGTCTCCAATGGTCACGAATGCTCTGGATGCATATTAGCGTGAGGGCAAGGTATCATGACACCCTATGAGTCTAACTTACCCTGCCTCTACAAAGGCCCGGACGGTGGTTTCTCCCATACCATTTGCACCTGGTCTTGATCAGTATTGCACGAACGCTATGTATGCGGTAGTGACTGACCTCCAGTGACGATGACACTCTTTCCGGCTAATCTGTGGCGGTCCGGGGGGATGGAGCAGTCGACCGGGCCGTTGTATTCGTATGGTGGGAGTTGCGGCATTGTGGATTTGCTTTCAATTTCTGACGCAGGTATGCATATAGTTTCTGAGTGCTTTTAGCGGGAACAAGAATGTCTGACTCAATATATAAACATTGACGCACTGTATACCTACACCTCAGGTGGTTCCCGATACGCGGGGACCAACGGCTTACCCAACTTGGTTTGCCGGCACCACCTTAGAGGTTTGCCCCGAATGGCAAATTGATCTACCGCATGCCGAAGAGAGCCGACGAGTAATTGGGATATCAATTTCAAACTTGATATAGTATATTGCAGATAGAATGGAACAAGTTGCTATATTACATTGTACGGACGTATCCCCAACATCAGCAGCTATGGTCTTGATATTTGTCGACTAACGCTAAGGATATTCCAAGATTCCCAAGTCATTGGGCTGTCAGGGCCACCCTGTCTTTGATTTTCCCATCTAGCAAGTCTTTCAGGACTTGAGGGAACTCCAAGAGCCCTTTCATCTCGACCTGCGGCTGGATCACACCCTTGGAGATTAGGTCCAAAACTTCCACCAAATCTTGGTATTGGCCACCATAGGAAAAAATGATGCTCAGTCGCTTCCGAATACCGATCTTCATGTCCAATTCATTGGTTCGATCCAGAGTTCCAATACAGAGGATCTTCCCACCAGGGCGCACTGTACAGAAGCCCGGTCAGTCTTGTTATCGATCTAGTCACCAAGGCCGAGAAACTTACCGATCACCTGTGCATCACGATTTGTCTGATTTGTTCCGACAAAATCCAACACTGTATCAATTTTTCCCTCGAGGCTATTCTTCGCTACAAACTCTGGGATCGAAACCCTCAGCGGAACAATGTCCGTCAGGGGAATACCTTTTGCGGCAGCGGCATCCAGCTTTTCCTGCCGAAGATCTGACACGATGACCCGTGCCCCGATAGCCTGGACCACTTGTAACGCGTTGAATCCCAGACCTCCCAGGCCGAAGAGGAAGACGGTCTCCGACTTTTTGACTTCAGCACGCCGAGTAATGCCATGGTATGCCGTGGTCACAGCATCAGTGGCAACCGCCGCTACACCTGAAGGAACATCTATGTCACATGATCAGGTCAGACACACAACGTACACGTGCTGGGATTGATCTCACTCTCGGGTACGGGAATTGCCCCCCGGACGTCAATCCCGACATACTCGGCGTAGAAGCCATCGTGACCGATACCGTGATGTCTCCCTCCGGGACACAATTGCGCCAGGTCCCGAGAGCACTCCGAGCAACTGTCTTCTCCACATCCTGGAACAGCGAGAAGAGCAATGCGATCGCCCTATATTGAGCGATTAACCGGAAGAAGCACTGAAGGCCATGGGATTGTCGGAATGGCCTACCACTTTGAATCTTGGGTCATTGACTTTTTCTCCGATCCTCACGATCTCACCGCATCCTTCATGGCCCTGGGAGGGATCAGTCAGAGTAGGCCTTCTGGTTGGTATCGCCGTATGCCTACAAGAGTGTACTTCTCGTCAAAATGAGGTCGATCTTCGACATCAAGCAAGGCTTGGTCACTGTGGCAGACTTTTCGAATCATTTATTAGAGACAAGGGTGGTAGAATTGCGCGCACTGAGAAGCAACGTACCACCCGATGCCAACAGTTTTACTAGAAATCCCGTCGAGGGGGTTTCGGGGACTGGAACTCGCTCCAGAACCTATACTTTTTAGCTTTTTCTCGACAGACATTGAGATCAAGGGAATGTATACCGGTACGGGGTTCCCCTTGTGCTTCCTCCAGGCATTCATGTCAGCAGGCACCACGGGTATCGTCATCTTTGAAGTTGGTATGGGGGATGAGGAACACAGCAAATAATCACCTTTCACAGAAAAGCAGTATGTCAATTCGGTTCCATCTCTTATTCTTTAAGAAGGCATTCCCTCGGGGTAATCAGCGAGAGCGTTGTGGTTACCAGGTGCCCCGCATACAGGCGTTCCCCGCAAGGCCGATGTCTCTACCGGATAACCGCAGGTTATCCCAAAACGGCATGCCCGACTACCTGACTGTCAAGAGCACACATGGTAGACAGTTGATTGAATCGGTCGTATACAAGTCTGCATTAATATGTATACCTTCATAGGGTTGGTAGTTTCCTATTGGATGACGGTGTTTCTAGTATAGATTGGAAAAGCACAGTTCTCAGCTGCAGTGATCTCGGTGATAATCATGACAAAATGAGAGGAGCTTTTTCTGATAAGAAGATAGAGGTCCACCTGCGAATAAAACTTGTGTTGTACGGTGTCTTCTCTATCTTTTGTTGATTGTAGGACCTATGTTGCATATTCACATGGAAGGCCTAGCTGGGAGTTTGTTGACTGCATTTCAACCATTTGGTGGTTGGGACAATCTCCATGTTGTTGAGCACCACTGCATGCTCTCAGACATAGGTAGTTCTCAAGGTAAAATTTGGTATGTATCCTCATGTAACCCTACGTTCGCCCTTGCAGATCCACGAAAGTACTCAAGGGTATCATCTCCGACATGACCACGTAGGTATGGTTTCCTGTATGTCTCGATCGTGGTGCAGGCTTAATTTTCCAAGATTGGGTGGCGGGATCGGGACCATGATGCGATATATCTTTGCAGTTATTGTGATAGGTATTCTCTATCGTAATGTTTCTGGTGTGCCTGCAGGTGATCGGTCTCCATCAGATGGAGATACCTCTTCTCTTTCATGCGGGGAGATTCTGTTTCTATTCCGCCCCTCCACCCGATGGATATCAGCAGTACTCTGTTTGAATTGGCATCTCCCTGGGAACCCATCTCCGTCTCATAATCATGATGCAATCGGCCGATCGTGATGGCATACTCCGGAGTACTCTGGAGGAATCCTCATTGCCCGGGGCTTCCGGGCAGGACCCTCAGATCGGCAGAATCAGCCTTGGCCGACCCTGAAAATAGCAGCGGTGCTGGTCTAGGTGAAACCTTGGCATTGGTGTCAAGTTTCCCCCGACCCTCCCGGCCACCGTTTTCTCCCACCGATGACAGACATCCATGGATGCTAGGGAAGGTTCCCGATTCTCTCGTCTGTGAGGCTGGCTGGCCGAGGGTCTCGTGTTCATTGGCCGAGGATTGGGGCTGGAGCGTCCACGGGTGGTGGCTGATGCCGACACTGCCTCAGCCACAGATGGTGGTTCATTCCACCATAATACTACCTTAGTACCTCCACGGGCTCGATGTTGGCCAGGGAAAGGGAAAAGTGAGAGGTTGTGTGTTGAATTTAGCCAGCTGCAGGAGTCGTCGTGTACGGAGGACTGTGTACCTTACACACCCGCGGATGATGAGAATCGGCGGCTCAGCACGAATCCTCCGATGCATGGATCGGCCTGGATGGCGACGGGAACTAATCGCGCATCACGAGTGAGCGGGTGGGACGGAGTCAATTCGGTTGTCGACCTGCAGGAACCTTCGTCTCTCGCGTTCTCTCAACTTTATCGATGGTGGTCTGGACGTGTCACCGGGAACCATGGGTGACGGTCGACTCCCAATACGTACCATAGGACATCTGACTGTCTCCCGCGTCTGGCTCGGGGCCGATGGGGCCGCCCCACCACCGACACGTCGGTTCAGGAGACTTTGAGATTGTCCTTAATTTCTGGGCCGTTACGAACTGTCGCGGGAGCGCATCCTCCCCAGAGGGTATGTAATCTCTGTACTCTGGAGGGTTCTTTCGAGAGAGGACCGCAGACATCGGTCGCGAGCATGCGATCGATGATATGGAGACATCATAACTCCTGTGCGAGCGAAGCGACAGCAGATGCGATGGCTCCGCTGTGCTATAAATACCCCGGGAAGCGTCCGTTTGTGTACACAACCCACCCGATTGGGAACCATTTGTGAATCTCCCCGAGTGTCTAGACTCCACCGAAAAATTATTCTCGTACTCCGTAGTCGATGGACGGCATAATCCTCCAGGCACTTTCCGTCTGTCCTTCCCAGCCCGCTGAATCCACGCAGGGTCGACTTTCTCTCATTCCCACACACACACACACACTCTCTCTCTCTCTCTCATTCTCACGCTCTCTCTGGCCCTCTCTTCTCCTCACCCCCATCCCGCAACACCGCCTTCGCCATCCGCTCTTTGTCCCCCTGTCCACACCCTCGCTTCGCGTCAGCCTCTCCTTCCACGGCGC
Source organism: Aspergillus olivimuriae (assembly GCA_003719415.1). Lineage (NCBI taxonomy): Eukaryota > Fungi > Ascomycota > Eurotiomycetes > Eurotiales > Aspergillaceae > Aspergillus > Aspergillus olivimuriae. The sequence goes on from RHLO01000801.1 coordinate 34,524, forward strand.
AGGTCAACGCCCTCCATTCGCTCTCCATCGTCCATCCGGCTCTGCTACATGGGCTCAGCCTTACACCCACTTTGAGGGATCATCAACGATCGGAGCGACCCTCCCCGCCCAGCAACACACCACGACGTTTCGCTCGTGGCTTGGCGACTATCCTCTCTTTCGTTCCCAAACCGCCGCAGCGCCGTTGCCCCATCCCTTCCCCATCCTC
>RHLO01000803.1:0-12984 GCA_003719415.1 Aspergillus olivimuriae
AGGTGAAGGGTTTAGATGGGTCGACGGGGGGTGTGGGGGGTCTTGGAAACGGCGGGGTGTTTTGCTGTTGGAGTTGAGCCTCGTGGGGGACGTTGGGGGACGGTTTCTTTTTCCGCGGTGGATGGGTGGATTTCTTCTTCCCGGAGGATGGTGAGGTGGTGGTGGTTGCAGAGGCGGAGGCGGCTTCATGGAGGAGTTGGCGCGACGGCAAATCGTCATCGTCGTCGTTGGTGTCGGGCGGGTCAGTGTCGCTGGGGGGTTCCGAGAGGATGCCGCTTGGCGTGGTGTCACCTCCGTCTGCGAGCTCGTTGTCGTTGTGGTCATCGGCGGAGTCGGGCTCAGCTTCCGAGTCTTTGATGACAGTTGGCGGACGGCGTTTCTGTCGTCGTTTGGAGGTGGAATTGGTACGGGCGTGTGGTTGGTTTGGCTCCTGCTGCTCCGTCATGAGCAAGGCGAGTCTCTCCTTTTCGACCTTCCGGCGCTTTTCCTCCTCTTTCCAGATCTTGAATTTCTGTATGAGGGCGGAGATCTCCCGGATGAAGAGGTCGCGTTTGCTCTCGTAGTGTTTGCGCTCGTCCTGGTCGTTGAGCGTGCCGACGCCCATTACCCGGGGCCAGTCGTTGCTCTGCAGCTCGTCCAGGAGACGGTCCAGCTGTTGTTTCTCATGCTGGGCGCGGTCTCGCTCGATGTTGCGCAGTTGTTTCTCCTGGCGTTCGTGGCGGCGGTGGGCGCGAAAGTAGAGCGCTTCGTTGAGGGGGTCGGCGAAGCCGTCTCTCTCGCCCCCATGGGTGTGTCGCAGGGGTGGTCGGGCGTTGGGGGTATCAAGCGTAATGGTCTCGCAGTTGTGGAGGTGAAGGAGCGGGTTTCCGAAGGGATGGTCGGGGTTGTCCGCGGAGCTCCCAGTGAGGCCGGGGGATTCGGTCAGATCGTCGATCAGACGGAGGGTGGTGTTTGCGGTGAGGAATTCTATCCGATGTCTCGTGTTAGCTCTGCGGTTCTCCCCCTCAAGGCCAGTGAGTTGTTCCAGCGATCCATGCGGGGTCTGCATGCATCTCGTGTTGCGTGCTGGGGGCGTCCTACCAGGTTTGGGCGGTTCGACACTCAACAGCTGCTCGTAATTGGGAAAGTACAGCGCCAGCTCACTGCGTGCTCGGGACCCCCCATCGTGGGACCGCAGCGAGCGTCGCTGTTCGGGCACGGCGGCGGGGGGGTTCTTGGCCGGCGCAGGGTCTGGGATGGTCGAAGGGATCGTCTTGCGGTCGGCGGGTGACGGCAGTTTCGTCGAGGCCGCGTCCGACAGGCGCTTCGACGGGTTCACGGGGGCGGGGGAGATGATGTCGAGAGGGTCCGGGGACTCGCGGGCACCCACGGGCAGGAAGAACGAGGTGATGGGCGGCGTGGACGCGCTGGTGGTGGGGGTTCCATGACGAGGCAACACTCGGCCCTGCGCGAGTGGGGGAGTCGCCGTCGAAGCGAGTCGGCGTGTGGACGTGCGACGCGGCACATTGGGCGTGGTGGTGTCCAGCAGATCGGGGGAGCTCTTGCGCCGGCGATGGGTGCGACCGGTCAATGTCGACGAGGTGGCCTGGATGCGGGGACGTTTGGCGGAGGGCGTGTCGGGATGGTGAATGGCGTCAATGTTCTCATCGTGATGGTCGCGGTCGTCCGCTCGTCGCACAGGGACTCGGAGGGAGGGCCTCGATCGCACGGCCATCACGACATCACACACAGGGAATGCAGGCGCAGGGAGACAGCGACCGACAGAGAGTCAATGGCATGATCGGGAGGTCGACCGGCGCGTAAGAGAGCTGTGCGCGATCGTCCTTTCATCGGAAGAAGTCGAAGTTGCGCGTCGAAAGGGAGAATCCCCGATACAGATGCGGTGACGGGAGGAGACGGTATTGACCGGGTGTAGAGTAAGTGAAGGCGGTATGGATGGTACGGTATGGTCAGGGTCTTTTTACTTCATCTCAACTTTACTTTCTCCTCAAAACACTCACTCATACTCTCTCTCTCTCTCTTACACACATATGCTCTCCCTCTTTCTTTCTCTCTCTCTCTGTCTCTTTCTTTTGACATAGATTCCCCCCTCATCTCCTCGGAATCCATTCCCCGACTAACAGTACCATCATCTCTCCATCTCGGACTTCCCCCCGACCCTCAGGACTTCTCCGAACAGCCTCACCATACGATCAGCCATTCTCGTCAGCGTGGGAGGCCCTCGTTATCACCCTTTCCGGGATCAATGACCCATCCTTGGACAGGATCTCCGCCTGGAATCCGCTCTCTCGCCCGTTTCTCCGTCCGATCGCTCCCCCTCTTTATGTGGGGTGCGTGGGGGTCGCAAAGGCCTCCGCATCATCGACTATGCCTTGCGCCGGAGGATACATTCCGAAGACCTGCTGTCGGCGACACTGCACGGAGCTCCATCGCTTTTCCCCTCAGTGACTCTTTCTCCGGTGGTCTCGGATCGCGGTCCCTGGTTCAAAACGTCCGGGTTGCCCCCTCTCTGCTCGGCGTTGCTCCGTTCTGGTCCCTTTCCTCTCCCCGCATTTTCCTCCCACCGTCCCACCGGTGAACCGCACAGAAGTATTCTTCACCTCCCCAACGACTTCGCACCGGTCCCTCACAGTCAACATGGCTCCAAACGGAACGACACGCACTCGTCCGCTCGTCCCCGGCGTCTACGTCCCGACTGTCGCCTTCTTCTCCAGTCCCAGTGAAGATGTCGACGTCTCCACCGTCGAGAACCATGCGGCCTACCTGGCCAAGTCGGGCGTCACTGGCCTAGTCGTCCAGGGCAGCAACGGCGAGGCAGTTCACCTCGACCGCGACGAGCGCAACGCCATCACCGCCGCGACCCGTCGCGCCCTCGACGCCAATGGCGGCGCCTCCATGCCCTTGATTGTCGGCTGCGGTGGCAACTCCACCCGCGAAACCATCCAATTCTGCACGGATGCCGCCGAGGCGGGCGGGGATTACACCCTCGTCCTGCCCCCCTCCTACTACAAGGCCCTCGTCAGCACCGAGGCCCTCCGCGAGCACTTCCGCGCCGTCGCCTCGGCCTCGCCCATCCCGGTCCTCATCTACAACTTCCCCGGCGCGTCGTCGGGCCTCGACCTCACCTCGGACGACATCCTCGCTCTGTCGCAGCATCCCAACATCGTCGGGGTCAAGCTCACCTGCGGAAACACCGGGAAGCTGGCGCGCATTGCCGCCGAGGCCAAGCCCGACTTCCTCACCTTCGGGGGGTCCGCCGACTTCACCCTGCAGACGCTCGTGGCGGGCGGTGCCGGCATCATTGGCGGCGTGGCCAACCTCATTCCCCGATCCTGCGTGCGGGTGATGGACCTCTACCGGGCTGGCCAGGTGGAGGAGGCCCAGCGCGTGCAGGCGGTGGTCGCCCGCGCGGACTGGCTCGCCATCAAGGGCGGATTCGTGGCAGTGAAGACAGCCCTGCAGAGCTATCGCGGATATGGCGCCCTCCCGCGACGGCCCTGCATGCCCTCGTCGGCCGAGGAGGCGGCGAGCTTGAAGGCGGCGTTCCAAGAAAGTATGGATCTGGAACGGATGTTAGAGAAGACTGCTTAAATTGAAGTCCCATCCAATTGTTGGAATCTCGTAATCATGCGTCAATGTAGCTCGAGCCTCATGAAGCTCCTGGTCACGAGTCCTCTTTCCTCATTCAGTAGTGCCGACAGACGCTCATGGCCAATCAAGAACAATCCCGGTCGCTCCGAGGCGAATCCCTGGCCACGCCGTATTGACTGACTATATGTGAGGTGACCTGGTAGAAGTGATGGATTCCACTGCCGTTTATGAAACAACGTCCATGATAACTCCATCCTTACCTTGATCGTGACTCTCGTTATTGGACATCGGATATAGTATTCCAACACAGATAGCCAGGTGAATGATCATTCATTCTCTGTTTGGTTAATCCTTTGTAGGCATGGCTGGACCGTTTGGGTGGCTCTTTGTCTTTCCTAATTGCAGTACTTGAGGATCGGCTCGCTCAGGAGGATGTACTGTATCCAGAATAATATCAATGGAGCTGTCGCACGAAGCCCAGATAATCCATCACCATCATTTCCCAAATAGGAAATCGACAGATATTAGTCATCCTTGTCATCGGGAATACCTTCACACTAATCCAAAATGGGTTAGTCTGATCCTACCATCTGAAGTATACATTTCAGAATGCTTGTGTACATCGTCCTGTATACATGGCTGCTACAATCCATCAGAGGCCTCGAAGGTATATATCTCGCCCTCGTGTAGATCAGTCTCACCGAGATTATCCCTCTGACCATGAGAACGCGCCCTTACTGATACATCTCGACCACAGCGTGCTGACTCAGCAATGGTGGGGTTGCTCCGAAAGCTTTGATAGAGTCCATCAAGTCCATCAAGTCCCCCAGGCCACGCCGCGACTCCCTCCTCTCTACAATACAAAGCCGTAAAGACACCCAAATCCCTCCATCATGCTTCAGTCGCGTCTCCGCCCCCATCCCCCCATACATTCGACCGACGCACCCGACGACGACGCCGAAGACCTCTTTGGCGCGTTTCTGCCCCATCTGTTCCCCAACGATGCCCCTCAATTTCACGGCGACCCTGGCCAATGCCTGCTCTACTCGTCGCCCCAGTACGGCGATCTGACCATCCAGGTGCCCTCATATCCCAGCCAGGACACCACCAGCCAAGTCGAAGCGGGGAGGAGCCTCTTTGCGCATTTCCTGTGGAGTGCGGCTATGGTCGTGGCGGAGGCTGTGGAGGCGGCTTCATCCGGGGAAGCGGACGTGGATGAGATGTGGAAGATGGAGGGGGAGAAAGTTCTTGAACTTGGCGCTGGTTTGTTTCCTTTCTTTTCCTCTTGTCTTTGCCTTTGATCACCTTTTTGGTCACTACGCGCACTCGCATATTTCACTTCAGACTGCATAGTGTTATGGGATAGATGATCTGATACATACCCAGGCGCTGCACTCCCATCCATCATCTCTGTCCTGGCGGGGGCCTCCCGTGTCACCATCACAGACCACCCCTCTTCCCCAGCACTCAGCGGCGCCATCGCCGCCAACGTGGAGCGCAACATCCCCGCGAACATGCGCGCCACGGTCTCCATCCAGCCTCACACGTGGGGGGAGCTCAGCTCCGACCCGTGGGCGGTCGCGCACAAGGGGCAATTCACGCGCATCATCGCGGCGGACTGCTACTGGATGCGGTCGCAGCATGAGAACCTGGCGCGGACGATGAAGTGGTTCCTTGCGCCGGGGGGGCGGGTGCTGGTTGTGGCCGGGTTTCATACGGGGCGGCCGATTGTGGCAGGGTTTTTCGACACGGTGAGGGAAGAAGGGTTCGAGGTGGAGATGATCTATGAGCGGGATTTGCATTCGTGTTTGGTGGATGGGGAGAGGAGACGGGAGTGGGTGACGGTCAGGGAGGGGGAGGGGCCGGAGAATCGGATGAGGTGGTGTGTGGTTGCGAGGTTGAGGTATCGGGGGTGATTTATAGCTGGTGCTGCTGGTTGTTAATATGGTTTGTTTGGGTTGGTGGTGGGTTGATAGAATAGACTATTTAGTATTTCATGCAAGAGTCTTATATCAGCGGGTGTGACTACTTCTGCATGACGCAGGGATATGCAGGGAGGACGGTCAAGGTTGTATCCGTGTCTTGTTATGGATACAGGGGAGAATCGTCATTGGCTCAGAGAGGGAGATCAATCTAGATAGCCACTTCTTACTTGAGGTTGATTTGCTGTCGGCAGTTGGCTATGCGCTCAGCTCATTTAGACACCGAGCCCCTGTTGATCTGACTCAGGGATTGGACGGTCTGTGCTGTGATGCTTACATCGGGTCCGAGTTAGTTGAAGAGTGATGTGATAGGTGGCTTGAGTAAAGAAAGGGTTGGCTTTAATAGTCTCGAAACCTGTGGAGCGTAGAGAAAATTGTGTGTGAGGCAGGAAAGAGTGTACGCCCTCTTTTGAACGCATTCCACTGTAGAAGAAAGGAGCATATCCTAGTCAGGGATAAGTAGAGGTGATGGAAGGGATGGATTCTATCACATCGAGAAGACGCAGGAGAGGTGCTATGTCAGACTCGGATTGCCTCGCTGGAAAATGGTCCAGAGAGTGGCTACCTAGTTCTTCTGGATAAGTATTGATTTCCCACCCAGTACATGGGTAGCCAGACCGCTTTACTCACTTGTTTCTTTCATTTGTGAATGATGTCTGAAAGTACTCCATACGCACTACAGGCCGTAACCTTCATCAATATTACCTTTTCATTCATTCACGTTTCAAGATCCGTACAAGCACTTGAACCAGAGATTTGGTATCTAGGAAGTAAGGGGGCAAGCAAGCCACAAGTATGGACTTTGACAAGTGATTACCGTGAGTTCAGGAAATGCTCCACCAGATTGGGCCATGACTACCTAGGTACAGATAAGAACATTAACTGACTCTTCATCTGAACAATGCCATCCCATCCCCGCAACACATGACTCGTCTTATCAAAGTCCCAGAGTATACTACCTATAAAGCACAAGATATCCTCCCCATCATGTATGGTGAAATTAGGTGTAGGGAGTGCAGCTATGTGGGATCACCAGGATATAGCACGCCACCATATTGTTGGGAATACGCGACGAAAACAATGCGCTGGGTGTACTCTCCATCAATGATTTCGGGTACCTACGAGGGTGCTCAACGGGGTGTTGGCCCCTTGTGTTGGTGGGAAGCGCAACTCCCTTCTCCTTTTTTGGGGCAAGTAACAGTAGCTAGAAACCTCGGGTTGGGCGTATTTCGACCCCGAGAACGAAACTCAAGAGCATCAAAACTCGACCAAGGGAGCTAGTCATCGCTCAGGAAGACAAATGATCCGTGCGCAAAAACCCATGTGAGAGGTAGAAATACAAAGCGAACCCCAACACCGTCCCGAGTGCCATCCTCAAGTCCGGTTCAAACCTAATTACACAGTATCTTATCAGATATAGAAAGGTTCGAAACTCCATGTCCTACACAGTATACGCACCGATCCAGCCACTAATGTAACCTACGCTTATTCAATATCACTCAAGAAATTGGTTCCTACCTTCCGTCGCAACATTCGTATCAGCCACTGGGACTAGTCTGCGCCACGGGTATGCATGTAAAATGAAGCTATCTATCATGGTGGATGCGGGCCCTAAGGTTACACTTCCCCGCATGTAACCCTCCTATCAACAAAGCTGCGGGGTGTGACCACGATACGAGATGCCGAGGTCGTGGCCATTTTGCACGATGGGCTACGCGGGTGGTATTCTATTGTCTGGGGTTTAATTTGAATAAATAAACATTATAATATCATCATCAATTGTGGTCGGCGGCGGTGAGAAAGGATTGCACTAGCTTCACAGGTAGCAGTCACGGCACTACGGGTGGCAAAATCAGGGGGGATGGAGATACCTCTTGGAAGAAAATCTTTGGATACTCAACTTGTGTAAAGTAGGTTTTCGTTCCTATGGAGCTGTACATGGGAGCAAGTACTTCGGAATATGTACAGACAAGTTCAACTCGGCAATTCACCGATCATACTCCGGGATAGAGAGCAGCAAGACCGTCGATGGATAGTTGAATATTCCAGTATGTTCTTAACTCGCAGCCTCACCATGCGCCTGCCTTTTTCTCTTCTTCCGATGTGACTCTGCCGTATCTCTGTCGGTCCGTGATGGCCCTGACGACTCCGCCGAGCGCTTCCTCCCGGAATGCGACGATCTAGAGACATCAATACTTGCACCATCTTCGTCGTGCTGGTCTTTTGGCTCCCTTCGTCTTCTTGATGGACGCCTCCTCATTTCTTTCTCGAACTTTCGCTGAGATTGGTTTTGTTCTCTCTCATCTCGTGACGTCCTTTCTGTCCTCCTTACCGTCTTCGGCCTTGTGACCTCGTCCTGCTGGGGTTCATGCTCCTCAAAAGTCGCTGACCGAGCCTTGCCCTTTTCTGTTGCTATAGAACGCATCCTCTTGGACTTTCGCTCCGACCTCGAGGGTTCAGTATTGGCCTGTCGCTCCAACCAGATCTTTTCAAGGATCTCGCGGTCGTTTTCAAGCCCTCTGTAAGGGTCAGGCGCTGTTGGCTTATAACGCAGGTCAAGAGTATCGGCGAGTGTGTCTGATAGATCCTGTTAGAAAATGTAGGAGACGAAGTGAGGATATGCCTACTCTGAGCCTCGGACACTTGAATGCCGTGTTGGTTTACCCACCAACGGGGAGGAGCGTTGACGCTGGAGGCACAGAGCCACGGCGGCCCGTCTGCAGGTGTTTTCTCGGCATACTTGGATGCTCTTGTCCACCCAGAGAAAGTTCGCGGATTCCAGTAGCCTTGAGAGCCGTCTGGGTGTCGGAAATAATGTCCACCGTTCCTGTCGTCGGGGGAGAAACTGATCAGCAAGAAAGGCAATGTCCACTAGAGCGAGGTGGCGTTGTCTACACATACGTAAAGACTGTATGCCATGCTTTGGCTAATGCCTTATACTCGTATTCATGTTTACATTGCCAATTTCCCTGTGTCCAAGCCCTTAGGTATGATTCTCAACGTCAGGACAACCCCTCTGGAACCTTACTTGCGAGTCAATGTTGCAGTCCACTACAAGAAAGAGCCCAACTGACGGATCGAAGGATTGCATGTCCGTCCCGGGGTGGCGTCTTCGTTCGGACATGCGCTGGTTGTCAGGATGGGCGTTACACTACCATGCATTAAGTTTGGGGAGCATTTGTGCACATGGCAAAGATGGTGTGGCTTATCCGCTCGACATAGGCGTGATACGCGTCCATGGGGGTTAGAAGATCAGCCATTGTGGCCGACGCCGACGCCTCACCAGGGAAATGAGGGTCTGTAGACTTTTGTCTGATATAGAGTATGTGCCAAGCGTCAGGGGAAAATGAAGGGATGTGCAACCTTACCACGTGACTCCTCGGGGCTCACCGCCTGGCGATCCTCTTGCCCAGATTAAGAATAAATACTACCTCTGCAGATAGCGGGCTTTCTCATGTAACCTTCCCCAAACAATGAAACAGAAACATTCTTTTCCCCTCATGGCTGCTCATTTCGCCTACTCGGCATCCACTCCCATATTTAACCGCATCCTCGACCCCTTCGGAATGATCCCATTCGCATCACAACAGGGCTCGGTGGATGCAGGAATGCGGCGAAGAAGTCCTGTCCATTGTTACTATTTGTTTGTCGACTGCTGATCATCGCCCCTTGGAACACCCGGATTGCATTATCGATCGCTGCGCCTTGTGCTGTTTGCTCTCTCACCGTACTTAGGGCGATCGCTGTCCTCTTTCATTCTTCCTTCTTTCAACGCCCACCATGCGTCTCGTCGAACTCGGGACCATACTGTTGGCCGCCACGACTTCGGTCGTCGGCGTCGCTGTCAACCCATTGCCCGCTCCCCGCTCCATCGAATGGGGTTCGTCGGGCCCCAAACACCTGGGGGGTTGGCTGGCGCTTCAGACCAATCATGATACCCCTGATTCCCTCATCGCCAATGCCTGGGATCGCACCTGGCGGTCTATCATCTCCCTGCGGTGGACGCCCGCAGCCACCGAGGCGCCCATCTCCTCGTTTGAGCCCTTCCCTACCGCCGCTCCGGGCGCGTCCCAAGTCAAACGCGGCCACTCGTCCTTGCATAACGTGAAAGTAGTCGTTCAGGATGTCAAGGCCGATCTGCAGCACGGGGTGGATGAATCCTATACGCTGGACATTGAGGAACACTCGAGCAACATCAAGATCAAAGCCAAGACCGTTTGGGGCGCTCTGCACGCGTTCACGACTCTGCAGCAAATCATCATCGCCGACGGCCGCTGGGGCCTTATGGTGGAACAGCCGGTCCACATTGAAGATGCCCCCCTGTATCCCTACCGCGGCCTCATGATTGACACCGGTCGCAACTTTATCACGCTCCCCAAGATCTTGGAGCAGCTGGATGGCATGTCGCTTTCCAAGCTCAATGTCTTGCATTGGCATTTGGACGACTCCCAGTCGTGGCCCATGGTCATCGAGACCTACCCGGAGATGACCAAGGATGCCTACTCCAGCCGCGAGACATACTCGCACCACGACATGCGCAGGGTCGTCGAGTATGCGCGGGCCCGTGGCATTCGCGTCATCCCCGAGGTCGACATGCCCAGCCACTCCGCCGCCGGCTGGAAGCAAGTCGACCCGGAGATCGTCACTTGCGTCGACTCCTGGTGGTCGAACGATGTGTGGCCGCTTCACACGGCTGTCGAGCCGAATCCGGGCCAGCTCGATATCATCAACAACAAGACCTATGAAGTGGTCGGAAACGTGTACAAGGAGCTGTCTGGCATCTTCCGCGACAACTGGTTCCATGTCGGTGCCGATGAGATCCAGCCCAACTGCTTCAACTTCAGTAGCTACGTGACTGAATGGTTCGCTGAGGATCCCTCGCGCACCTACCATGACCTGGCCCAGTACTGGGTTGACCACGCCATTCCCATGTTTGAAGAGGTCAGTGAAAACCGACGTCTCGTCATGTGGGAAGACATTGTTCTTTCTGCGGAGCATGCGCACGAGGTGCCCAAGAACATTGTGATGCAGAGCTGGAACAACGGCCTCGAGTACATTTCCAAGCTTACTGCCCAAGGCTACGACGTGATTGTTTCCTCGTCGGACTTTTTGTATTTGGACTGTGGTTTTGGTGGGTTCGTCACCAACGACCCACGGTACAACGTGATGACCAACCCCGACCCAAGTACCCCCAACCTGAACTATGGTGGTAGTGGTGCCTCGTGGTGCGCGCCGTACAAGACCTGGCAGCGCATCTACGACTATGATTTCACGACGAATCTGACCGACGCGCAGGCAAAGCACGTTGTCGGGGCGACGGCGCCGCTGTGGAGTGAGCAGGTCGACGACGTGGTGATCTCCAACAAGTTCTGGCCTCGCGCTGCCGCACTGGCCGAGCTGGTGTGGTCTGGCAACCGCGACAAAGATGGCAACAAGCGGACGACGGAGATGACCCAGCGGATCCTGAACTTCCGCGAGTATCTGGTTGCCAACGGGGTGATGGCCGCGCCATTGGTGCCAAAATATTGTCTGCAGAACCCGCATGCGTGCGATCTGTACCAGGATCAGACCGCTCTTCATTAGAGGGATGAGTCAGAGTTCATAGGTAGAGACGAATGTACATTTTTTACTTTGGTGTCGTATGGCGGATGTTGTAAATCTCCCTTACCATTGAACTCACCTGGCAGCGTAGAACAGCAAAAAAAGCAAGCACCTCTTCCCTTTGACGCAGGCTATCCCGTCGCAATGTGAATCCATCGACGTCCGAAATCACACCCCATCTGCACATCTTCGTCATGACGAAAGACGGCCCCTCACGAACACAGGCGCTAAACCTGGACCGTCCTGGCCGGTCTTCTGTCCTCGTACCTGCTGGACCATACGGGGTACAACGACCTGCATTGATCCCCGAGCATCCCGAGACCCCGTCAATGATTCGCCCTGAAGCGCCCACATCAGATGGCCCCTGTTGCACATCCCGTCGGGTCCAATCACTTGGCCGACCAACCAACCGGTTCGTCGGTCTGTGTGTGTGCATGCATGCATGCAGGACGGGATGGTCTGTCGCTCAGTCGCATTGTTACCTGATCGTGTTGGTTGGTTGGTTCGTTGGTTGGTGGTTGGTCGGTGGTGACCAGGATCGACGGAGGAAGGTTTCTTGGTCGTGCGATGTGTTATTCATGTATTGGGGTGTTGTCTAGTGCATGTGGAGGGGAGGACGTGTGTGGATGTATCTGGTACGTGGTTGGTAGGTTGGTAGGTGAGATGATTATTGTTCTTGTCTAGGGTACTACTAGGCGTCTACCTCAGGCGGTAAGGGAGAGAATGGGATTGTCACTGTTTGTGGGTTGTGATTGGACTCTGCGGGTGAGAGGTAGTAAGATAGGCAGAGAGGATGCGCTTCCTTGTCTTTCTTTGTTCTGATCGGTGGGTTTGTCTCCTCATTGTCTGCCTACTTGTTTCATGGGCACATCTTCGGACGAACCAACTTTGTACCTGGGGTAGTCAATCAACTGACCTACCTACTCAACCGAGGAAAGGTTGGGGTCTGCATGCATGTTCGCTGCTTTCATCCCTGCTAGAAGTTGTTCGTCTGGTGCATGGTTGGAGTGTCTCGTGGATGCGAAGGAGTCCCCGACAATGTACTTTTCAGGTTCTACCTATGTCTCTCGCTTATCGTACCTAGGTACTTCCCTTGTCTGGTTGGTCCCTTGATAGTCTATGTTCCTCGTTTCGATACTGTGAGGAGAGGAGTATCGTGGCAACTTTAGGAAGGTACCTAATGTAGGTGAGTGCGTCCATATGTTGGTTTCCTATCTAATCCAATTCTTACGAAACCCTGAGATCCAATCGAACCTTCAACACCATCTTCAGACAGACAGATAGACAGCAGTAAATTAGACAAGCCACGACACACACAACACAATAGATAATAACCAACACCTGCACCCCCATCAACACATCCACCATGCACACGCACACACACAACGGTCCGACAAAAGCCATGAAACGATCCGCCCATGCCAGTCCAATCAATCCATCCATCAATCAATTAAGCCCCAATCAATCAACCCGTCCATCCGTCAGCGGGTAACAACATCGCTTACCAGACCTAAGACGGGCCTGACAAGCGAGCGTCATCTCCGAACCACCAATTGGACCTCGTCAAGGGTCTGTGGTGAGGAAGCCAAGTCGTCTAGCGTTGGTGGCCTTAATTCCTGCCGGGTGCTTGCTTACTTATTCTGTATGTACGGAGGACCTCTCCGGCCGGGTTGGGGAATCGAGACGAGGTCGGTTACGTATCCTTGCTCGTTGGTATTATCGGTCTTGGGTTCTTGTTGTTGTTGACGGGGATGAGTCGGGGGACTGGGTTATCTCGATAGAATGGGGGGAGGTACAGGGGGGGTACAGG
>RHLO01000805.1:0-15101 GCA_003719415.1 Aspergillus olivimuriae
CGGTCCGACTGCTCCACTCTTCTCCTGAGCCACCGCTCCTTGACATTCCCCCTCCCCCTTGAGTTTCAACTTTTTGCCTCCCCCCTCTCCTCTCGCTCGCTGCTTCTCAACCCCCCCGGCTTCTCTGATCTCGGATCCTCTCCTGCGTGTCATCGCACGAGAGCCCTTTGTCCACCATGGATCCCAACAATAACCGTCTCCACCTGAATTTCGGGTACAATGAGCGTGCTTTCAGTCCTGCCACCAACAATCGCGCATATCCGACCACCCCCTCGGCCTTCCCGCAGCCCATCTACCAGAATCAGGGCCCTCAGGATTACATGGAGCCGCAGAATGGCGCCTACGCCCCTCAGGGCTACTTCATGCCCAATGCCTATCCGCCCCAGGCCGCCTACGCCCAGCAGCATTACGGACAACCGAACTTGCAGTCTCCTCAGCCCGCCTACCAGTCTCGCATGGGCTACAACGACGGCACCAACGGCCTCATCCAGCAATTTTCCAACCAGGACCTGAATGCGACTCGCACTGGGTTCTTTGGTCGCGCCGCCTCCCCGGCCCAGCGGCCCCGGACCGCAGGCTCGTCCCCCGCCCAACAGCAGCAACCCGGTCATCTCGCTCCTCCGATGCCGCGCAGTCCTCGCGCCCCCGCCGAAAATGAAGAACTTCAACGCTACCCTGAGCGCTTCTCGGAGAACATCCACAAACGTGGCAAGGCCGCAAAGGAGCTGGTCAATGTGTTCTTCCACGAGAACATCGAGCGGGCCCGGGACCGTAACATGCGGTAAGTCTGTCGCCACGAGCCGTCGTGGTCAATGTGAACTGACCCTCATATGAAATGGTCTAGGTCAGCGGAGCTCGATAAGATGATCCGAGAGCCCTCCATCCCCAAGGAGAAGAAGCGTCAGGAAGGTGAGGTGGTCGCAAAGAAGGAATCCAACTTCCTTCGGTTCCTCCGAACAAAGGAAAGCCCGTCAAACTTCCAGACCATCAAGGTGATCGGCAAGGGGGCGTTCGGCGAGGTGAAGCTGGTGCAGCGCAAGACCGACGGCAAGATCTATGCGCTCAAATCATTGATTAAGACGGAGATGTTTAAGAAGGACCAGCTGGCCCACGTCCGCGCGGAGCGTGATATCTTGGCCGATTCCAAGGACAACCCTTGGCTCGTCAAGCTGCACGCATCGTTCCAAGACACCGCTTACCTGTATCTGCTCATGGAATTCTTGCCTGGTGGTGATCTGATGACCATGCTTATTAAGTACGAAATCTTCTCAGAGGATATCACGCGCTTCTACATGGCGGAGATTGTAATGGCGATTGAGGCCGTTCACAAGCTTGGCTTCCTCCATCGGTATGCTCCTTTTGTCTCTACACCTGGCCGAGATGCTAACAAGATTGGCAGTGACATCAAACCTGATAATATCCTCTTGGATCGTGGCGGTCACGTTAAACTGACCGATTTCGGTCTATCAACCGGTGGCAAGAAGACCCACGATAATTCCTACTACCAGAATCTCCTGAAAAACTCCACATCGAAGGACAAGAACCGCAACTCGGGCTACTTTAACGATGCGATCAATTTGACCGTCTCCAACCGTGGACAGATTAATACCTGGAGAAAGTCCCGTCGTGCGATGGCGTACTCCACCGTCGGTACCCCCGATTACATTGCCCCCGAAATCTTCAATGGGCAGGGTTATACCTACCTCTGTGATTGGTGGTCGGTGGGTGCCATCATGTTTGAATGTCTCGTCGGCTGGCCCCCATTCTGCGCCGAAGACACCACCGACACCTACCGCAAGATCGTGAACTGGCGGGATTGTCTCTACTTCCCTGACGAGCTGACGTTATCTCGCGACTCGGAGGGCCTCATCCGAAGGTATGTTCGATAACTTGAAGCCCAGGCCTCGTAATATATGATGCAGACCTAACCATTTTGATAGCTTCCTTTGTGATGCGGAACACCGTGTGGGCAACGAGGGTGGTCAATTTGGTGGTGCGACCCAGATCAAGAACCACCCCTTCTTCCGCGGTGTGGTGTGGGAGCAACTTCGCAGCATTCGTGCGCCATTCGAGCCAAGACTCAGCTCCAACATTGATGTGTCGTACTTCCCGATTGATGAGATTCCTCAAGAAGACACCAGTGCTATCCACCGTGCTCAAGCTCGGGCCATGCCCGACGAACAAGAAGCCGAGATGAGCCTTCCCTTCATCGGATACACATACAAAGCATTCAACGCCTTCCAGGGAAACTAGAATCTGGACCCGACTACTGATTGGATTTTTGTTCTAACGATGTCCGCCGGGAAGCTGGACACCAGGCAGGCTTGCGTCGACGGCTTTCCGGCCCATCGAGACAGTAATCTGGGTATTCTCGTTCGTTCTTTTTTCTTCATCCCGTCGAGCATATAGCGCATCTGTCTTCATCTGTTTAATCTTAACGAACGACCTGAGCATCTTGTTTTTGATTGCATGTCGCCAGTCGACGTCTGCTAGTTACTCCCGTGTCTAGCTAGCATTACCGAAGTACATCCATGTGCATTGTTGACTGCAAGTTCAGACTTTGATACACCCACCGATGCGTCTCAATTGACCGTCTAGTTCAGCTAGAACGATAGTACCATAGTACAATGCGTCTATGAGTCTTTCCGACAGTCCTGTAGTGTACCTTCTTTTCGCAGACAATCCATGTATTGTTGGGTCCTTTGGAGATGAACTTGATACGGATCTAATCATGTTGGATTCATCACTACCACCTCATAAGATATCAAAAAGTACCATATGATAACTATCCTAGTACAACCCAGTACATACGATCATAGGGTGTGGAAAATAGGGCTTCCCGTCCGCTCAGCCGTACTCAAACCACACGCCGGTAGGTTAGTAGTTGGGTGGGTGACCACCAGCGAATCCCTACTGTTGTATGTTGTTTCTTATTTTTTTTATATATATTTGTTTGGTATAGCGCTTCCGCTACTTCACTCAATTCACCCAACAGACTGAAGCACTCTATTCTGCACCTGAATGATTTTATTATTGTGACCTGCTGACGTGTACTTCCCCGCGCGTGCTGATTGATTATGTGTAATTGCGATGTTTCTGTCACAGCCATTCTGTTATAAATTTGTCTCTGAGAATTTTCAAAGGCATCAATGGGCGCTATGTACCCCGAAGTAGACGTGGCTGGTTAATACGCTGCTTGGAATCAATGGATGCAGTTGTATCATAGATTTGGTATATCAGAAACTATACTCCGGAGTGTCCCTAACCTGCACCTACATCATTCGGAGTACAGTATGTAGACCACAAGTACTCAATAATACGACTAATGCAGCCTGAGCATTACATTCTCTCTCTCTCTCTGCGTCACTGATTTCTTCTTTCAAACCTCCCCACCCTCAGCACCCCATCATGAGTCTTCAAGGGGTAATCGACGCGTTGAAGGAATATTCAAGCGTCAGAAATGACAACGTCAATGATGAGATACTTTCACATTGTGACAAGGAGGTTGGATATTGGTCTTATCCTGATTACACCCTGGATCGCTAATAATAAAGCCAGTTCGAGAATGGCCTTGAGATGCTATGGAAGAAGCTCCCAAGCCAGACACGAAATCGTATACAAAAGTCACAACCCGTTCAACGAAGATCAACAAAGACACAGCCAAAAATTGTGATCTCTGCTGAGCACAGCCAAACTTTCACCGAATGGTCAACGAACCCGGCCTTATTTTTTGAGGAACAGTCACCCAACCAAGAAAATCTTCATGATACACCAGATCGCGGGGGGAAACCAAGATGTGTGATTTCCAGAGCTTATCAAATGATTACTGAAGTCAAGTCTCGGACGTCACGAGATGAGCTACGCGCAAAACTCTATCAAGTCCTTTTTTATCACTTGAAGGTCAAATTTGGGGCACAACATCTCCGTGGTAATACGATTGATGCTATGGCCAATATCATCCATGGTGATATTAATGTCGGACCCAAGGAGATTGCAGATAAGATCACCGAATTGGTAAAAATTGGTAGAAGGTATGATGAGCTTTGCTTGGCTATAGCGAGTCAACCTCCTAGCCCAAATGATTACACATATCTTGGCCCTATATTCTATCTTCCCCGTGATGTTACCGGGAGATCGTGAGTCCTATGTACATCTTGTTTTTCTTGGCCTTACTAATGGATCTGCAGACTGAAGGATGCTTCTAAAAGGCCCGGGAAGATAAAATCATTGCGAGACCGTGGGATCCTTGAAGTTGAGCACAAGGACAAAATAGATGCACTGGTACATCGTATTTATAGCGACATCTGGTCACAAGTGCAGGCCAACATGGAAGCCAACTCTTTAGTATTCAAGCAAGGTGAGAAAGGTCTAGCCTCACTCATTTTCCTTATTTACAATTTTAGATTGGTATCAGTCAAATTACAACCCAACTTTTATTCTGGAGGTCGCAAGCTGGAAACCCCAGAGGTAGAGTCACTTGCGAATGTGATTTCACCGACAACTTCTCAAGAAGAATTGCCTTCATCCTCACTGCGTGAATCAGAGCGAGATGATCACTTGAACCCATGATAGCATGGTCATGATAGTGATCGCTACTTCAAGACAGAATCGCATGGCCAGTATGACTATCGCAACTTCGATCTAGACCAGAACAGCCAGAACGAAATTTAGAAGCTATTATCAATACAGTCTGGATTAGTTCTAGTATAAACCTAAAGCGATTAAGGAAGTAATAAAGAGTTAAGATATCTGCCCTACTTAGGTATAAAGGCTTCCTCCTCGCCCATTTCACCCCTTAATCTGCTTTAGATCTACTCCGTGCTTTTCGAGTTCTAGCTCTTGCAGGTACGAGCGACAGATCTACAGAGAGCAGGGAGAGAAGCTTCTATACCTGAATAGTGTGAATGTCTTCGCTCATCGTACTATATGAAGTGCTTATTTCTTGGCATTATCCAGCTGTTGACGCCAGGTAGATATCCAGCATTGTTCTAGTATGGCTGTGCTGTTATCACCAGGTGGCCTGCGCGGCTATCCAACTACCACTACCCACTTGTCACGCAAAGAGGTGATAAATCAAGACTAATATCAATATCAATTTTTCATTGTGCCGTGATCCAGCGAATGCTTGAAAGTTTCTTAATCCATCTCATAAAAAGTTTTGTTCGAATCGTAGGCGGGAGCTTTCGGTTGTCCTAATACCCCGATTCTGTGGTATGCACATACAAGATTTGGCATTTATAATGCCCACAGCTGGGGCAGCACTTCCTGCATACTGATTGGTATGTGTTCCCACACGTTTTAATCTCGAGAATTGACTCACCTGGTTGAGTCTGACCGTCTGCCTTGAGTATCAACACATGCAGTGATGTCGAGCAACGCTCACTCATTGATTTTTGCGAACGGCTAGATAGCTTTGATGATCTACCCATCCCGATCACAGTAACCAAAGGCGCCATGGAAACAATGGCCCACCGGAAGGCTTTTTCAAACGACCTCTGAGTCGAGGTGTCCCAGCCCGATCGCTCGCACTTGACCATTGTGGACCTGCCTGGACTTATTCATTCAGCATGTCCAAGATGTGGTCCAGTCATACGTGAAAGAGCCGTGCAGTATAGTAAGCCGTTGTGTCCACCAGAATTAATTTTGCCAATTAGATTGTCCTTAAGATGGCTCGGGACGCAGATTCCTCTGAAAAACGGACACTGGGAATTATGAAAAAGCCGGATACCCTTATCACCGGGTCTGAGAGCGTACCTATGTTTCTCTTGCTGGCAAAGAACCAGGATGTAGAGTTCTGACTAGGGTGGCATGTCCTCAAGGACATGGACATGTACGTAATAGTATCTTTAAATGAAAACAGTGTTCTTTTTCACCGCGGACAGCTGCAAGCCTGTATATACCAAGATCAATACCGGAGGCTCCGTGGATTGCCGTAATACCGATTTTTGTCATAGTGATTGTCAAACAAAGGAAGGGGGTCCTGGCCATGGTCATCGTGTAGCTGCCGAAGAGTCTCTGCAATTCTTGAATCTAGTGTCCTTTGTCGATTGATGATAGGGTCCTTTTTTGATGATAATCGGAGGACATAGACCGGTACTGGTAACTTGCATTCATGGGCGGTTGGGTAGTCATAGTCGGTATTATTAAGGTCGACAATGAAATAAGAGTACTTGTCAGGGTGAATTGTGACCGCAAGCAAGAGAGACGTGTTATTCTGATGGCGCGCACAGAGGCTATCCTGTACCTCCAAGGCAAATGGACGTATTGATTCTAAATAATCGTTCGGATCAAGAATCTTAGTTGGGGTAGCGCATAGTATTCGCATCATTCTGGTAACATCATCTTCAGGCAACTTGGACAAGACCTCTCGAATCTGGCCCAGGATGCGGTTGCGAATCTGTTGATTTGAATCGTCCATGGATGGTAGAAGGTGTGATTGTGTGGCGTTGCTGACCTCCCTGTGCATATATGGAGAGGATAACGTCTTAATTTGAATGGAAAGGTCATCATTCTTCGTTGAGCGGGAGGATTAACATCCTTTCGTGCCCGCCTTGGGGCTGTCAAGAGCGGTGAAGGTTGGTCGCCTTTGATCTAAGGAATAATAGATGGCGGCGGATTTTATACGTGAGACCCGGGTCCCAACCTCCTTGAACATTTGTACTAATAGGAGTTAGAGAGTTAGTGCCGCTTCTTAGTCTTATTGATATGAATATGGCTTCCAACTAGCATAGGTGTATAGTATTGTGGGTAAACAGGGGCCTGAAGTGCCCTCAAGGAATACTAAATGCGGAGCACCTAGTAAGCACCACCATCCTTTGGCTGTTGTACGTTCTTCTTTTGAATGGTGTTAATGAGAAAAAGGTAGAGTACATGTATTTCAAAGATAAATGAACCGTATATTCCGGAATGGTATTCAACCCCCAACGCCGCAAAAATCCCATACACTGCGACAACAAACCCATGCCATGAAATTTGGGTGCGCTGCGAGAACAAGAAGCAGGCAAAGCAGAAGGATATCTAGGCCCGAGGTTCCATCGGCGCCAAACCAGGCACACCACTGAACCGCTCCTCCCGCTCCGTCTTGAACATAATCTGTATCCAAAACTCCTTACTATCCTCGTCGAACCAGGTCCAATACCGCCCCTCGCGACGATCAATTTCCCGCGCCTGCAACTTGAACGCACACGTCTGATACGGCTCCGCCGCAACAACCAGATATTGGAAGTTCTTATCTGGCTCCTCCACCTTCTGCTCGAACGCCGACATGAACCGCACCCGCGGCTGCACCCCCGGCGTGATCTCCTGATACTGCAACTGATAGAGCAGCCCCATCTGCCGCGTCAGCGGATCGCGCACCTTGGTGATTTTGTACCCCGGCCGACCGATCTTGATCGTCTGCTTCTTGACCTGCACGCCCATCGCGCCGGGGAGAGTCGACGGATCCTGGTTCTTGCCCTCGCGCTGTTCGCGGGCCGCGCGCCGCGCCAAATTCGTCTGGTGCTTGCGTCCCTGGGTGTGTGCGAGGTAAGAGCCATCGTTTTGGTGGACAGTCAGACACAGTCGACATTCGAAGCTGCCGACGTGGTTTTTGAAGAAGTATGGGTCTTTTTCGAGGTCGATGGTTTCCAGCGCGAGCTTGCGGAGACGTTCACGGCGGTCGGCGTTCGTGGCCGAGTGTGAGGCCACGCCTCCACCGCCGAATTTGTTTCCGGCGCGGTTCTGTTGCGGTTAGAATTTGGTTTGGGTCGAATACTGCGGGGTCCGGGACCTTACTTGGAAATCCATTGCGCAGGGGAAAGGGTGGCTGTGAGAGTCTGATGAGGTTAGGGTAGACTGGCGATAAGCTTCGAGGCAAATTCACGGCGATGTCAGGTCACGTGATGATGCTGCATCATTATCGCGGGATTATGTCAGCGGTTGACACCTGAGGCTGCGGTATTGTACACATCCCGCCGACTCTGAGCGGAGGTGCTTCGACTGGTAGGTAGACGTGCAGAATCAGAGATCGCCGGCCATGGCTGACAGTATGGCTTATGTGAATCAGCGTCGCTCGTATAACGGCGATCTTTGTACTGTCCGCTACGTGGGAAAAGTCGCAGGCACCACGGGCGAATGGCTGGGCGTCGAATGGGACGACCCGACGAGGGGGAAACACGCCGGACAGCACCAGGGAGTGATCTATTTTACATGTAACATCCCTCTGCTCTTGTCCTACTTGTCTTCATTTGACTGTAGTGTATGGACAGTACTGACTTCATGTTTAGGCAAGAATAAGCAGCCCACGGCGGGTTCTTTTGTGCGGCCATCGCGCCAGCCAGACCCTCCCCGCGGGTTTCTGGAAGCCCTGCGGGAGAAGTATGCATCTGAGTTTGAAGAAGTGCTCGCGCGGCAGAAGTTGAACGATGATGTTGCAGATGATCCTCTGCAAAGGCCGATCGAGATTAGCGGCAAGGTCGTTGAGGAAGTTGGCTTCGACAAGATCCGCAAACAGCTGGCTGAGCTGCAGGAGCTGAAGATTGTGCTTCTTGATGGTCTGCGTGTGGCGGGTGTGCTTACGCAGGAGGTCCTTACGGAGCAGGATGAGGCTGCGTTGAGGGATATCGAGCAGACGTGTCCGAAGATCGTGGAGTTGGATCTCAGTCGGGGCTTGATTAGTCGGTGGAGGGAGGTATCGCGGATATGTGGTCGACTCCAGCGTCTGAAAAAGCTGAGACTGAAGTAAGTGCTGTTGACAGACGGTTCGTGATATGAGCTGACAATTTGGGCAGTGGTAATCGCTTCGGCCCTGTGGAGGAAGGTTTGGTATTCGACGGCATTGCAGAACTGCATCTAGACGACACGCTTCTCTCTTGGGAGGAGGTATGGCCGTACCTCGTCATCATTTCTTGCATATTCACTGATTCGATTCGTGCAGATAACAAGTCTGACATATCAATTTCCGTCTCTTACGACACTGTCCGTATCCTCGAATCAATTTTCCACGCTCTCGACCCCCATTACAAACACCATAACTTCAATCAGCCTCGAACACAACATCATCACCACTCTATCATCCATCCGAGCCCTCACTTCCCTACCAAAACTCACCCACATCTCCCTCCGCGGGAACAGCATCGACAGAGTCTCCGACTCTCCATCCGACCTCCCCATGCAATTCACCAGAAGCCTCAAATCCCTCGATCTCTCCCGCAACAACATCAACACCTGGATATTCATCAACCACCTTTCCACCATCTTCCCTGGACTGCAATCCCTCCGCATATCCGGAAACCCGCTCTTCAACCAACCCGTCGGCCCCACCGCCGTGACCGGCATGCCCGAAGCCCCGATGACAGTCGACGAGGCCTACATGTTAACCCTCGCTCGAGTATCCACCCTCCAAACCCTCAACTACGGCGCCATCACCGACAAAGACCGCACCAACGGCGAGCTCTACTACCTCTCTCTCATCGGCAAAGAGCTATCTGCTTCCCCTGCGGAAGTGGAGGGGCTCATCCTCGCGACGCATCCTCGCTACGCGGAGCTATGCAATCTGCACGGAGAGCCGGTTATCAGTCGATCGGGGGCGATGGGAGCCACAGCCATAAATCCGCGATCTGTTGCTGCACGGCTGATCCGGATGGTTTTTCGGCTGCGGAATACGGTGGATGAGAAGGATGTTGATCTTGTCAAGGCGAAGGAGATTCCGCGCTCCTTTGATACATATCAGGTTAAGGGCGTGGTGGGAAGATTGTTTAGGTTGAGGCCGTTTGATTTTAGGCTGATTTGGGAGACAGATGAGCTGGATCCTGTCAGTGAGGTTAATGTGGATGCGGATGATGCGTGGGATAGCGAGGATGAGATGGTGGTACCTTCGGGGGAGACTTCTGAGAAGCAATTTGTGAAACGAGAAGTTGAGCTGGTTGACACGACGAAGGATATTGGATTTTGGTTTCAGGCTGATCTTGCTGAAGCGAGAATTCGAGTGGAACCTGCGGCTTGAGTGTAGATCTGATATTGACAATAATATCTTTGCACTCTCCTATCCTATTGAACATAGTCTACTGTCTGGAATGGATAGGTAGATTTTGTAACTTACTCGATTTATCCTTTTCAAGTGGTACTGGCCGAAAGAGAAAGAAAAGTATCCTTATGCGTTTTTGAGCGATAACGAATACCTGATTCACTAGGTACTGATTACATATTCTGGGGAGGATGTTTGTCCCACACTTCAGAAGACATCACACCAGACAACCACCTAATTGAAAAGAAAAACCTGAACTAAGCTTCATTCAAACATTCAAATTTATATCTCCTGTACCTCTTGCGACTACGATATCAGGAAGAATGCCAGAAGGAAATGGAGTGAATGTATACCTACTCCATCCTTGTGACTACTGTTTCGGGAATAGCGCCACCTAGCGGCGAGCTTCAACCGTCGCAAACGAGCTGCAACAACCCAAACGCAATCACCACCACACCCCTCCCTACCAAGACAAGTTTCCTCTCTGAACGAGAGCGCAACAACTCTCCAATGGCCGAATACTGGAAATCAGCTGTACGTCCACCCCCTTATCTCCGCACCCAATCCACTCACTAACAAAACCACCTCCACAGCCGCGCTACTGGTGCAAGCAATGCAAAGTATTCATCCGCGACACAGCCTTCGAAAAAGCCCAACACGAAGCCACCGGCAAACACCAAGGAAATCTCAAGCGATTCCTCCGTGACATCCACCGCGACAACGAACGCCAGCAACGCGAGACCCAACGCGCAAAAAACGAGGTCGAACGGCTTCGACAGACGGTCAGTGGTCCAGCGGGCGGACCATCCTCCGACAGCGCCGCGCCATGGAAGAAGAATGTTGCTGCGGCTGCGCCCGCCGCGCCGGCTGATCGTCCTGTACCTCTGGAAGAGAGGAAGAAACAGATGGCCCAGCTGGCGGAGATGGGGGTGGCGATCCCGGAGGAGTTTCGTGGGGATATGGCGCTCGCGGGCGAGTGGCAGACTGTTTCGGAGCGACCGCTGTCGACTGAAGGGGGATTGAATGCTGCGGGGGGTGCGCGCAAGCGTAAACATGAGGTGGAGGTTGATGAGGAGGAGGAAGAGGCGAAGCGCGAGGCGGAGAGGTTTGTCAGTAAGGCATGGGGGTCGCGGACGAAGGTGTACCCTGGTGCTGGGGGTGGAGATGATGATGCGGATCTGGATGCGCTGTTGACGTCGACGAAAGATGTGAAGAAGGGGAAGTCCTCGGAGTCGACGGAGGCGAGTGTGAAGGGCACTGTTGATACACCGGCTAAGAGTGACGCTGAGAATATTGCGTCGACAGAGCCGGAGAAGCCGCCCATCACCAAGGAGGAGCCTTCTGAGACACCAGTGGCTGCACCGGCGGCCAAAGATGAGGAGGGCGCTGGTGTGGGTGTTGTTTTCAAGAAGCGCAAGCCGAAGGTCATGAGGAAATAGCTGATGGGCTGGATGAATCCAGGAAGCCTAGACGCTGGCTTCGGCTGTCTATTTTCTCTTTACATCCTGTCTCCAGCATACACGACATGTTTTACGGGCAGGCCAGGATGGAAGCGCGGTTTGCTGGACATTGCCGAAGTATGCATTTGGCGATAACGACGCTCACACGTTACCGCTCACTATGGATTGGATGGCACCGTGTTTGTCCACCATGACCTACACCTATACACAAGCTCGTCTGCCATGATCGGGGAATTCTCATCAATTGGCTCTGCATACATAGTCTGCGGAGGATACGGGGTTCTCGCGTACGGACTCACTGCTCACAGAATGCCTCATCTTGGGTTGTCGGAGATGCATGGCGGATCTCAGGATCAGGACCAGCCTACAATGCAGAGCTTATTAAACTGTCACTGTTGACAGAAGTTGCCTCTGACTTGAAGCCATTGAGCCGACAGGGCTGGGATGTGGTGGATGATATAGGGGCTTCGTTAAGAAATGCGACGAAGAGTTTTCCACGCCGATGGGAACCGTCAAAAACACTTTTCAATTTATTCGCATAGATATTCTATCAATAACAATAATGATCAAATGCTCACATGGTGGAAATCAGCGTGAGCGTTGGATATACCCTGGCTGGTCTAAGATTGCCACTGCCCCATGATTTTTTTCCCTTACCCTTTCAGTAGTTGGTCCCAAAAGTTCTCCTCCGCCGAGTTCTCCTCATCGCGCATCGAAACACCCCAGTGTCTCCCCTCCAACCTCCCTTCCGCCGTACCTCCACCCCAAATGCGGACGCTGTCTGGCCGTTGTGTGAGTGTTCTGGTGGAATAGGATCTCGGCTCGCTTCTTTTCGCTTATTTGGCCTTGTCCATGCAAGGTAAGTAGACGAGCGCTCTCTTTGCCTGTTCCAGCCTGTCTCCCCTCCCCGAACCCACGCGCCTTTGCCCTCCGTGCTTCTCCATCGAGCTCCGTCGGGCCCTCAATATCCTCCTGCGATTCTCGGCGGTTGGGTCGGTCGTTTCCCTCTCATGTACTGCCAGTCCGATACCGACAATGGGCCCTGGGTTGGGATGTGCGCGGTGGCCAGTTCAACTTCCGCGGAATCGAACAGGGTCGCATCGGTCGCGTTCAGCGCTGTCCTGACGCAAATCGCTATTCTGCTTCTCACCCCGCTGGGATATGATGTATCCCGATGGAGGCCGAGGATCTTCTACTGGCTTGTGATCTGAGATCGAGGCTGCGAGATGCGTGTGCGATGAGCCCGACAATGCGCCGACCGGTCAAAGCCCGACCCTTTCCCGCCCATCATGCGCAACTCGACCGGAGCGTCGACCTCATGATTTCATCCTGGAGACGAAAGCCTTGCTTCCCTTGTCCACCATTCACCATCACTGCCTCTTGGACTCTTGGCCTTTACTTGGTGCTGGGTGTTCTGTCGGAACCCGCCGCTAACACCCTGTTACTAGACAGCAAGTGAAAAGCGACTAACGATCCCGACTGTCGATTACGGACGACACGTTTTCCCGTCGATCCAGTTCCTCGTTACTTGATGAAAGATTGTTTCTGCGATTGTCGATCGAACATTTGAACCGTGGTTGAACTTCCGATCGTGTGACAACAGGAGCGGAGAGAAATTTTACGATTGAGATGGCAGACACTGCTGAACCCACAAACACGCCTGGCGAACCGCCCAAACCGGCTGGTGATTCCCATGATGCACCCACGAATGATGCGCCCGCGACCAATGCGCCCCCTACTGATGTGCCAGCGACCGCTGCGCCTGCTACACCCGCGAACGAAACGCCTGTAGCCAATCCGCCTGTCAGTGAGCCGCCTGTCAGCGAGCCACCTGTGAGTGAGCCACCTGTGAGTGAGCCACCTGCGAGTGAGCCACCGACAACAGAGCCTCCTTCGAACCCTCCCCCCGTTACAGAGAGCAGTGCGGCAATGGAGCCCATACAATCGCTGCAATCGATAGAATCGATGGACTCGTTTGATACGACGCTTCCCCCGATTGACAAGTCTCTGCCCGCGGTCGATTCCTCGTTACCCAGTTTCGACCATTCCTTGCCGCCGATGGACCCTTCAATCCCGCATCTTCCGTCGATCGAATCAACGTTACCTCCGCTGGATCCCGATATTCCCGCGATCGAGGGCTCGGACGAGCATTTTTTCAATCACCACAAGTCGAACGGCTTTGACACCATAGAGCAGGACGGATTTGCAGCTTTGCAGGCACATACGGAATCAGGGAACAACAGCCACGAACCGTCAGGGCTACCTCCCACCGATGGATCGCACCAGGGCACGCCTAATGGGACACACCTGCCACAGCCTGGGCAGCCACCTGCGGCACAAGGACAGAACTCGCCGGCACAACAGCCACCGAACTTCCAACAGCATCAGTTCTCTCAGCAGCCGCCACCGCAGCAGTCTCCCCCTGCACCATCTCATTATGCTTCACCACAGCCGCAGCAGACGCAGCAGTACCAGCAACCTGCACCAGAGGGTTACCAAAGCCACCAGGGAACGTCTTCATCTATGGGGACTCCCACCCAGGGCGCAACGTCGCACATCCCACAGGCTCCCATTGGCTCACCCATGCCCCCCATGTCTACCGTGAGTCAGTACATGAGTGGGTATCCCAATAATGCGTCGCCAATGGGCATGAATTCGAATGCGCAGATGCGGTACCAACTGCCCGGAGATCCGAACAAGATGCTCTCGAGCGGGCGGCACAAGAAGGAGGTTAAGCGACGGACCAAGACGGGGTGTCTGACCTGTCGAAAACGACGAATTAAGGTATGTACTCGACGACTGCGATCAGTCCCCCATGTCCCGGATGACGAGAAGGGGAGTTGGTTGGGTGGAGGGCGGACGAGCGAAAGGCGGGGAGAGCAGCGGCGGTCGAGGCGAGTGTCGCCTCGCTTGCGCGCGTCCAGCCCACCTCTGCCCGCCGCTGCAGAAACCCCGCTGTCGCTTGTTGTTTGCCCACTTGCTGCGACCACCCAACCGTCTCTCGCTCTCTTACCGAATGCCAATTTTTTTTCCCCCTCCTCGTCAGCTTTTCTCTTGGCTATTTTTCTCTTTCTCTTCCTTCTTCCCTCGCTGACCGCCCCAGTGTGACGAGGGCCATCCGGTGTGTCGAAACTGCGTCAAGAGCAAGCGTGAATGCTTGGGCTACGACCCGGTTTTCAAACAACAGCCCACGCCGTCGGCGATACAACCAGCTCCCAATCCCCACCCCTCACTGGTGGTGAACCCTCAGGACCCAGCAGCCTCCACGACACCGACGCCTACTTCGTCTTATCCCTCTGCGCCTCCGGGTTACGTCCCCGCCGTGTCCCAGCCGTTTGCTCCGTCTGAGTCGCCCAGCACATCTACCGAACAATACAACTACGGCGCTTCCATTGACCCGTCCCTGGACGGGAATCAATCGTCCAATATGGCTAGTGTTCAGAGTGCAGCCGAAGCCTTGCAGCCGACCATCAACCCTGCTTCCACGACGGCTCCGCCTGCGGACTCGACAAGCTTCAAGGGTATGTCGACAGATGCCTTCACGCGCTGTGTGTATGCTAATGCTTGTCTCTAGTGAAACAAGTGCAGATCAGCGATCTTCTCGCCCTCCGGGGCATCCCTCCTCCTCCGCCCCACCC
>RHLO01000807.1:0-14258 GCA_003719415.1 Aspergillus olivimuriae
GGGTGGGGGGGGGGGGTTCTATCCTGGCGATTGGTAGAGGGGTCTTTTGGGAGGAGCCTGTATGATAGTGGGTGCTATACATACCGCCGTGATTTCTTCCCGAGTAGCTACCGAGTATGTGCATCAGCACTATTACAGTGAGTTAGTTAACTAATGAAGGCCCTGCTGACCTAATGCCCGTGCGGGGACGGATCCATCCGTGTTCCTCGCTGGTGCGGAGGAATTAAGCTTCGGATCCGACCCGACTGCCCAGCTGCGCCAAACCATCCTGCCGTCGGCCATCCGTTGACTTCTGCCATCGTCCCCCCCCGCGGAGGCTGCACGCGACAGACGACATCCCCGGTGCCCTCTGAAGGGGCTGCTCTCCCGACCGAGACCTTTTCATCCAGCACCCGCAGTGACTCACCCTGCCGGTCCTCGCGCCTCTCCACCGCGTCGCATCCGAGATCGGCCCTGGCTAGCTGGCTTGGGACACGACCCTTCCAGCTAGACTGCCGTTGGCGTCGAGCGCTACCAGGTTTGCTGTGGCGGCCAGACGCCCCTCAATGCAACCTCCCGCGCATCATACCAATCGTGACCGGGCATCCACGTCTCCGCCCCCCGCGATGGCTTTCCATTCGACCCGGAGTGGATGACCGGCATCGGGCCAGCCCGATCATTCATTGGCTTCGCTAGTCCCGATCATCCTGTCGGACTATGGACTTTGTGCTCCTCATGGTCGGTCAATCCCTTCCCTTTTCTACCCCTCGTTTCTCGGCCGGTCGACTCTTTTCTCCTTCTCTTCTTCTCTTCGTTCGTCCCTTCATGCAGCTGCCCTTGCGTCCCGTGCATTCTTAGTTATTATTCCGCCGCTCGATCACCGCGCGTGTCTTGCGATTTCAACCCTCTTCTGGCCGCCCGATCACCCGTGGTGGCTTCAGCCTTGGGGAACCTTGAAACAGGCATCAGATCTCTCATCTCTCTAGCCAAGGTTGTCAGTCCTCTGTGGTGACTCGGACCAGTCGTGAGCGCCTTCCAACAAGACTGGTGTTGAGCGCAATCACACCATCAACTCCATCATGGGTGTCGAAGGTATGGGATCTGATGACGGCCTGGGCCACAGCGCTACGCCAACACACCACACTACACCCTCTTTGAAAGCTGACGCCCCCGTTTGCGCCGGCAGAGAAATTCCGCGCCTCGAATGAAAAGGTCGAGGTCGAGGGCCAGGTGCAGGCCCAGCCCTACGACCTGCCTCCGCTGACCCAGACGTCGGAGCGAAGGCTCATGGCCAAGATCGACTGGCATTTGGTGCCGTGCTTGTGCGTGATGTACTTGCTCGCGTTCCTGGATCGGTATGTGACCCCCCGTTCGAAACAGCGACTCCGCGCTGGCGGAAGCGCTTCCTCTCGGTCCAACAGACGAGACGCTGACGCTACGACGCTGCGCAGGGTCAACATCAGTAATGCGGCGGCCATGGGTCTCCCGGAGGAACTCAACATTGTCGATGGGATGGATTACAACACTGCCTTGACGATCTTCTTTGTTCCGTACATCATTTTCGAAATCCCGTCTAATATCCTGCTCAAAAAATTAAAACCCCATGTCTGGCGTATGTATCGATCATTCGCCCACGTGCTTGATCCCCCATCTGATGGAACGACTCACTAACAATGCGTGTGTGGAATGCAGTCTCGCTGTGTATGTTCCTGTTCGGATTGGTCACCATCTGCCAGGGTCTGGTGGTGAACTGGGGTGGATTGATGACCACTCGTTGGTTCCTCGGTAGGACCCTGTTGGTCGGGTGATATTTCCTGTGCAGCGGCTGACAGGCTTCAGGAATGTTCGAAACGGGCATGTTCCCTGGCTGTACGTTTGACCCCGCCCGCACTGGTCCCACCGACCGATGACCGAGTTCCCCATGGCTAATCTTGTCTCGCGCCTAGGCTTCTATCTCCTGGGTATGTGGTACAAGCGCAGTGAGGCCCAGAAGCGGTTCAGCTTCTTCTTCAGCTCGACATCTTTGGCCGGTGCGTTTGGTGGCCTGCTGGCGAGTGGCCTGGGCATGATGGACGGCGTCCGGGGGTACAGCGGTTGGCGATGGGTCTTCATTGTCGAGGGCTTAATCACCTGCGTCGTGGCCATCGTTCTCTTCTTCCTGCTCCCTGGGTTCCCTGAGGACGTGAAGTGGCTTTCGGAGGAGGAGCGCGAGTTCATTCAAGCGAAGCTGGCCAAGGATACCGGTGGTGCAGGACACGATGCCACCATGGGCTGGCGCGACGTGCTGGGTGTCTTCAAGGATTGTAGGGGTTGCCCACTCGTTTGATCACGCCCGTGGTATGCTAATCGCGGATCACAGATAAGATCTTCCTCGGCGGATTGATGTACTTTGGACAGATTGTCACGGCATATGGTACGTCTGCAGCGGTGGAGAGCAACGAAAGGGACATGATTGTTGACCATTGACGCAGGATATGCCTACTTTGCGCCCACCATCATCAAGACTTACGGTTATAGCAGTATGTGTCGCGCGTCTCCGTCCTCTAGAAGCCAATCCATTCTGACCAGCACCTAGCCATCATGACACAGCTGTACTCTATTCCCCCATGGGCGGCCTCCTGGTCTTTTTCCATGGTGATTGCCATTCTTTCGGACAAGTTCAAGCACCGATTCGCTTTTACGATCATCCCGATGATGATCGCCCTGTCCGGCTTCGGCATCCTTTTGAACGTGCACGACCGGCCCCACGTGCAGTACGGCGCGTTGTTCCTGGTGACCTGCGGCTGCTACAGTGCCATGCCGGTGATCGTGTGCTGGTTCGCCATGAACCTGGGCGGTCATCGTCGCCGCAGTGTCGGAACCGCCTGGCAGGTCGGATTCGGCAACAGTACGTGATCCCTCTTCTCCTGCCATAATCATCGATGTGGGCTAATCGAACGCACAGTCGGTGGTATCATCTCGACGTATTCGTTTTTGAAGAAGGACTCCCCGCAGTACAAGCGGGGCTACAGCATTAGCGTCTCGTTCCTGTGCTTCTCCGCCGCGTGCTGTATTGTGTACTTTGTCGCGGTCTGGTGGGAGAACCGTCGCCGGGAGCGGGCGAGGGCCAACGGGGCGACGCCGCCGACGGAGGAGGAACAGGCCCAATTGGGCGATCTGGCCTTGAACTATCGCTATGCGTACTAGAGGGCCGACGAGGTGTGCCCATCCTTCCCAACACCTGGTGTATAGCATGGTGTACGGGTACGGGTAGTGGAAAGGATACCCTATGACTGTGACGAGAGGCAACTCCATCAGATAATGCTATAGTATAATTCCCATGCATAATGCTCCTGCTCACGAGTAATCCACTGGACCAATCCCCTCTCTTCTTTCCTGTTCTGCCCGATTCCGCCTGGGAATTTGAACAATATAATATCCACGGTTCTGTGGATGTGGTTGATATCACCGATGACATAATCCACCCAATGGAGACTCGGTAAAGCTGGCGGGAGCCAATGAGGAGCGGCAGCCCACTAGCGAGCCCTTAGCGGCACGGACAGCTGAGTCAGCCACCGCGCACACAAGAAGCGCAGCCGGCGTCCGCTCTCCATCTTTCCTTCAACCATCTTCCTCATCCTCGCAGAAGTGTAAGTTGCCTCCTGCGGTTGGCCTCTTCCCTCGTCCATGAAACTAACTCTCCCCCTCTAGTCTCGAACCATCTACGAAGATGAGAGCTAAGTGGAGAAAGAAGCGCGTCCGTCGTTTGAAGCGTAAGAGAAGAAAGATGAGAGCTAGAAGGTGAGTTCCTTTTCGGTTGTCTCTCCACGCAACCGTATCAATTAGCATATCTGAGCCATGCTAACAATCGTCCCAGCAAATAAATGACTCGCCACTCCATCTCAGCTTGCCATGACGAACCACTCGTTGAACGCTGAACATGACAATTACTCGACGACGTCACGATGATGAAGTAACCCTACTTATGACTTGGTGATGTTCGGGCTTCTCCAATGAGACGCTGTCTGAAACTTTTTTTTCTATCCCATCTACGCGGTAGTCGACTCCGGAGTCTCGCCTGTTCGACAGAGAGCCGATGTGTACCATGCGCACGTCGTCTCTCTTCCAATCCAATCCTCGCGATTCTCACCTCTTCAACGGTCTCGGCATATTATCTTTTCTTGTGGATTCAGACAGTGGGGGGGTTTTTCTGAAATTCCTCGGTTACGCTCGGGGGAGCGCATGTGTTCGGTGAGGGTTGGATGGGAATCTTTCGTATGACGGATTCCCGTGTGGTTTGTCTGGGGAACTGGTCAATTTGCTCTCAGCTTGGGGCTCGGGCTGCTTGTAGTCTGGGTTCTGGAGCCGTGGAGAGGTCTGAGAATTTATTCATCACAATATGAAAAGTTTCATGACATGATTGGAATTCGTAAATGGGTCTCTTGTAGACAATTGATGCCATTGTACTGGTGACGGTCTGCTGTGTGCTCTATCGTGATAGTGTAAAAGTAGGGAACTTGGATGTGCGGTGCGGTGCGTTTTACACCGCCTTCCTGATATAGACACCAACTATTCTGCCGCTTTCATAATTTTTTTTCCCTTCAACATCTTCGCCGACGCCTCACTTGTAATCTCTAAGCTCCTCCCCCTTCATTCCACTCTCTCACGGAGCCTCAGTCACAATGCCCTCCGACAAGGTGGAGAAGAAGCGCAAGCGCGCTTCAGACCGTCACGAACGCCCCAGCAAAAAGCCCGCCCTCGGCCTGCAGGACTTGCCTCCGCTGGCCACCAGCGTTGTCGACGAGAACAGTGAATTGGCTCCTGTTCTAGGTACAATCCTCCCTGCTCCTCTTCCACACAGTATCTGAAAATGCTGCTAACTAGTCATCTCTAGCAACGGCGCCTGGATTGAACGTCCCCCGCAACCTCCGTCTGACCCCGTACCTCAAGACCCGCGCCGATGCCGATGGCAGCAATTCAACCCGAAACCAAGGCCTCGTGGCCTCAGAGGCCCTGCTCCAGTCCTCTGAGCACCCCAAGCTCGACTTCATCGGCCGCGAAGCCCACGACGATGCCGATTCCCAGCTGAAGCATTACATCGCCGTGGTGGACCCGACCAAGCGCACCTGGCAATTCATCGAGGCCCGCAAGGTGACCCTCCGCGGCGCCATCCGCCAGGCCCGTCCAGCCTCCGATGACGAGTCCGCGTCCGACAGCGAAGACGAGGCGATGAAGACCATGCGGGCACAACGCACCGAGCTGACCAACACCTTCGGTACGAAACAATCCCGCAAGGCGGCGCAATCCCTCGCCGAAAACGCCCAGCTCTCCAACGCCCCCGCCGGCACCGCCTCCGCCGCCGAGTCCGCCATCCTCTCCGCCATGCCCGCCGACGCCCCGACCAACCTCGCCGACAAGACCGCTGCCGTCCAGGCCCAGGTCCAGGCCGCGAAGCCCCTGCCGACGGCCAACCTGTCCGCCTCGCACCCCTCCGACGTCTACCCGCTCGACTCCCTCGTCCCCGGCGGCCTGTCCACCCTCCGCCAGCTCCCCGGTCTGTCCGACTGGCAAAACACCGTCGCCGCCGGCAACCCTGTCACCACGACCTCGCGCTACGTCTCCCGCCGCGTCGAAGCCGTCGTCCAAAGCGGCAACACCACCCAACTGCAGCTCCTCCGCTTCATCTTCCTCCTCCTCGAGTTCTCGCGCGCCCTCCGTCGCGGCGGCGCCAACTCCGGCCCCGGAAGCAAGCGTCTGCCCCCCCGAGACGACCTCCGTCGCATCCTCTCCTCCTCCACCGGCGGCTCCACCGCCAAAGACCCCTCCTCGTCCTCAACACCCGGCACCGAACTCCTCCCGGACCCCATCATCGACGCCGTCCGCCGCAAATTCGCCCCCCACGGCGCCACCGTCTCCAAACACGACGTCACCCTCCTGCACACCACCATCTGCGCTCTGTCCCTGCACATCCCGCCCCAGCCCGCCAAAGACGGCGGCTCGAGCTCCCTCGGCGGCAACGCCGCCAACGAACTCGCCACCGACCCCTCCGATCTCCGCGATGATCTGCGTCTCGATAACCCGGCTATCACCCAGTACTTCCGCGAGCTGGGCTGTCGCATCGACAAGCCGCGGGAGACGGAGTTTGCCAAGTGGGGGATCAAGGGCGGTAAGGCCGAGGCCGCGGCGAGACGGGTGGCGCGGTTGCGTGTGCCGGTCGAGTTCCCCAAGGTCAGTCGTGGAGGGAGACGCTAGGCTTTTCTTTCGACTTTGCGTGATTGCGAGAGCTCTGTCGGTGGGAGTGAGTGGTCTTGTGAGTGGAATGGTGATCGGTAGGGATGGATGGAAAAACCATGATGATGTGTGTGTGTGTTTGCTTGCTTGTACATGGCGTTTTGTGGGTGTATATAAAATGTTGCCTAGGTGATGTTCTCTAGATTTATGAGGTTATTTTTGTGTTTTTGCATTCATCTACATTGAGGTCGTGTAGGTCTCTGTAGTTTTTTGTCGACATGTATGGTATCATTCCCATATGTGGTTGACAGGCATAGAAGTAGTGGGAGTTGCCATGTACAAAATTCTAGACCAGATCGATAGACTGAAAAAGTTTCTTCCCTCTTTGAAAAGGACGGTATATTTATCCCTCTCTGATGAACAGACAGCCAGTGCGGCAGCGAACACCAGGTGACTTCAACTTCGGAATGCATTACATGTACTTGGGATCAAGATCCTGTTTCATCCAGGGGCTGTACCACATACACCCCCATTGATGTCACGGCCCGTACACAGTAGACGATATCTACAAAATTACCAGACAAAAAGAATGTATGTCAATAATGTAATGTATTAGAACCCAACACACGGTAATGACAGACCGGTTCCACATCACTCATCATGGCTAAGTACTAAGTCGTGATAGATACGATCCAATAAGATACGATACGACAAGTTTATACAGGAGAACACTCCTAAGCGGCAGCACCCACGGGCATGCCAGCAGGAGGAGCCATAGCCGGACGAGCGGCCGAAAAACCGGTTTGCATCCGCGCGGGGGCAGGAGCAGCCTGGGCAGGCTGCTGGGTGAGAAGCTCACGAGCGACAGCGCCTTCGAGGGTCTCGTTGGCGGCCAGACCCAGCTGAGCATCCGCCCACATGGGCTGGTTGGCGGCTTCGGCGCCTTCCACGCCCACACCGACAAATCCGCCCTGGGCTTCCCAGTCGCTGGCGCGCTTGATGCCCAAGTCGTTCCAGACGGCTTGAACGGCGCGAACGAGGTGGTCGCGGTGCTCCTTGACATGACCCGGAGTGGGAGTGATGCGCAGACGCTCTTCCCCGCGAGGCACGGTGGGGTAGTTGATGGCTTGCACATAGATGCCATGCTCTTCAAGGAGCTTGTCCGAAGCCTTCTTAGCGACTTCGGCGTCGCCGACAAGGAGCGGCACGATGTGCGAAGGGTTGGGGATGACCGGGATGTCGAGCTCCTTCAGAGCAGTCTTGACGGCACGGGTGTGCAGCTGCTGCAGGACACGGTCACGGTTGTCACGGGCCTGGTACTGGATGGCCGTGTTGGCACCAGCCATGGTCGCCGGCGGCAGGGAGGTCGTAAAGATGAAGCCGGGGGCAAGGGAGCGGATGGTGTCCACCATCGCGGCCGAGCCGGCGATGTAACCACCAACGCAGCCATAGGCCTTGCCCAGGGTTCCGGTGATGATGTCCACGCGGTCCATGACGGTACCGCGGGTGCTTTGCGGGTTGGGGGTATCTTGGGAGGCATAGATCTCGTAATCGAGATGCTCCGCGACGCCAGCGCCGTGCGGACCGTACATGCCAACGGCGTGGACCTCATCGAGGAAGGTGATGGCGCCGTACTTGTCGGCGAGATCGCAAATCTTCTCAATGGGAGCGATGGAGCCGCACATGCTGTAGACTGACTCGAAGGCGATGATCTTGGGCTGGTTCAGGGGCAGGGAAGCCAGCTTGGTCTCCAGATCGACCAAGTCGTTGTGCTTGAAGACCATCTTCTTGGCCCCCGAGTGTCGGATGCCCTGGATCATGGAGGCATGGTTGAGACTGTCGGAGAGAATGACACAGTCGGGCATCTTGCTGCCGAGGGTGGCCAGGGTGGCATCGTTGGCGACGAAACACGAGCTGAACACGAGGGCGGCCTCCTTGCCGTGCAGCTTCGCCAGGGTGCCTTCCAGGGCCACGGCATGCTGGTTATGGCCGGAGATATTGCGCGTGCCGCCAGCTCCGGCGCCGTAGGTGTCCAGGGTCTGGTGCATGGAGGCCAGCACTTCGGGATTGCGGCCCATGCCCAAATAATCATTGGAGCACCAGACGGTCACGCGCTCCTCCGGCGACGTCGTGTGGGCACGAGGGAACTCCTGGGCGAGCCGGTTGATGTTGTTGAAATAGCGATAGGACTTGTCCTTGTGCTTCTTCTCCAGCTCGGTGTTGTAGAAGCCGTTGTAGTCAAAGGGCTTGGAGACGGGAGCGTCGGGACGGGGGCCGGACATGGCGGCCGGGGTCGTGGTGGTGCCCACGGGGGTGCCGGGAACGCGGCCAAAGGTCGGATGCGCTTTCTGCTGCGGGTTCTTGTAGACGTCCGGACTGAAGTTGGCGCCATTGCCGCTGGTCGAATGCAGATGACGCTTCGCCGGAGCGGGGCGGACGTGCTTCGGAGGCAGGGCGGGCACGCCGGCGGCGGTGGAGGTGAAGCGCTTGGTGCCGGCCAGACGGGCACTCTGGACGGCCAGCGCCTTGCTCATGACGGGGCAACGACGAGCGAGCACCTGGAGGTTGGACATGGTGCCTCCGCCGGGACTGGTGCTGGGACGGGTTGCGGTGGCGAGGGAGCGGAGGGCATTGGGCGAGGTGCGCTTGAGGAAGGGACACATGGCCCGGGACTGCTGGAGAAGCGACTCCATGGGTGCGGATTGAAGGGGAGTTGTCGAAGCACCAGGTCGAGGGGGGCAGAGAGGATGGAGAGAGAGAGAGGAGAGTTGTGGGAGAGAAGATGGCCGAAGTGGAGAGATTAAAAGGAAATCCCAGCGGGAGGGGCCTTGACCCATCTGGGCTAGCGGCTTACCATCCAGTCCGTGCTGATTGGCCCCCCGCGCGTATTTCCGTCTCGTACGGGCCGATTACTCACCGTCCGGGGCGAGATCCGAGGCTGCCCGGAACGCCCGGCCTGTGATTGGCGCCGGGGAATCTTGCCTCGTCGGGAGGGGCGGTTGGGTACGGGCGTGACCGGTGTATGGTACGGCGTATGGACGCCGTCCGCCATACGGCCCCCTGTCCGAAGTACTCCTACGGTACTCCGTCTACTCCGGAGTGTCTGCGGCAGACCTCCGAGGAAGCCACCAAGTCCCGCTCCACACCCTACAACAGCACCATCGCGCAAATGCCGGCTCTATCATCCCTAGGCTTGTATTCTTCGCAACGCAAAAAGGCTCTCGCACAATCAGATGTTAATACATTGGGGCGACTCCCTCGCCACCCGGCGTCCCAGAATCAGAAACAGAAATGCCAACTCACATGTCCATAGCACACCACACGAAGCGAAACACATCAAGAAGGTCAAACCACACACATAAAATAGAAAAAGACATTACACACAGCTGGCAACGCCGGAAATCCCAGATCATCCGAACAACGAGTCGTCGTACTCGGTCGTCGTCGTCGTCGTCGTCGTCGTCGCACGAGTAGTCATCGTACTCAACGCTCGTAACATCCCCCGTCTAGCTTAACCCACCGTCCCCGTCGATCAGGCGCAGGCGCTCCTTGGTCGTCTTGGCTCGTTTAGAGGTGCCTTTGCCGTTCCCACGTCCGCGGCCGCGTTTGGGAACCGGCGTCGAGGAGGGGGTGCCGCCAATGTCGGCAGTCGACACCGGAGTCGCCGCCCCAGAGGGCTTATTGCTGGCATCGTCAAAGTTGCCTTCGCCTGTGCACAGTCCTCCCCGTTAGTCGCCATCATTCGTGGTCGTCGGAACCGAGGGGCGTTGGCTTACCTTCGTGATACATGTCATCCAACGTAATATCCCGCTTGCGCTTCTGGGCGGCCGCCTTCTTGCCGCCCTTGCTGGCGCCAAACACTTCGCCCCGGTCCAGCGCTTCCTTCTCCTTCTGCTCGATCAGCTCCGCCTGCTCGTCATCCGCCAGCCACATGGCAATGTCCTTGGTGCGGCTCTCCCGGTTGCGTGTGTTGAAGTCCACCCCACCGGCCGCACCGCCGGTGATGACCACCCGCTGCACTTCTTCCTTCTGCAGCGCACGCTTCCGAATCCGCTCTTCGATCGTTCCGCGCGTGATCAGGCGGTACACCGTCACCTGTCGCGTCTGACCGAGACGATGAGCGCGGTCCATCGCCTGCGAGTCGATCGTCGGGTTCCAATCCGAGTCGTAGAAGATGACCGTATCGGCCGCCGTCAGGTTGATACCTAGACCACCCGCACGCGTAGACAGGAGGAACACGAAGATCTCGGGTCGCTGCTGGAAGTCCGCCACCGTGTCGCGACGGTCTTCCAGTTTCGTGCTACCATCCAACCGACAGTACTTGTAGTTGCGGTAGGTCAAGTACTCTTCCACCAGATCGATCATGCGCGTCATCTGGAAGTAGAGAAGCACCCGGTGCCCACCGGCCTTCAGCTCCCGCAGTAGCTCATCCAGCTTGGCCAACTTGCCCGAATCCGTGACAAAGCGTCGCATCGACGGCACCTCGATGTGCGTGTACCGGCCCTTGAGCGAGATCGGCGCCGGCAGCATGGGCTGGTGGGAGTACGGCGTCGGATCCAGCTTCTGTTCCAAGATTTGCTCTTCCAACGGCTTCCTGGGAGTATCCAACAGCACATGCCGGACGGGGATGTTGAACAGGCTTGCATCCACTTCCCGCTGCGCCGCGATGCTGGAGCAGGCGAGGGTGATCGGGGGCGCGGATGCGGCCGGCCCAGCACAGGGT
The DNA here is from genome assembly GCA_003719415.1 of Aspergillus olivimuriae. Taxonomy (NCBI): domain Eukaryota; kingdom Fungi; phylum Ascomycota; class Eurotiomycetes; order Eurotiales; family Aspergillaceae; genus Aspergillus; species Aspergillus olivimuriae. Next base: position 10,913 of record RHLO01000807.1, read on the forward strand.
TCGATGATGTTGAGGCCTTCCCGCTCAAAGGTCGACTGGGACACCGTCATCAATTCTCGCATGTAGCCCTCGGCGGCGATCTCGCGTTCGGCCGTCCGGTCGTTGCGTGCCACAATATTCAGCATCGTATGGGCCAAAGGCGTCGATGTCGCTTCTTCCTGTTCATCGTAGACCACATTGAGTCGGGACAAGCGATCGGGCTTGCCCCGGCGGGCGACCGCTCGCTCAAACACGCCCTGGTGGGACTGTTCATAGGCCTCGCCGATGGAGGTGTCCACAAAGCGGAGGAAGGAGAAGGCACCATCTTCCTTGGCGCTCTGCCGGATGTTCTCGGGCGTGAAGACATTCATCAGGTGGGCCAGATACTTGCCCCGGAAGCCGGCGTACAGATTGTCAGGTCCGGCTTGGTCGGTGCGGCCGGCTGAGCCGCAGATCATCCGCGGCAAGGGGTACTCAATTTGGTTGCGGGTGGAGTAGCCTACATTGACGAACTGGCCTTCGCGGACAAACGAGGCCGTCTCGGCAAAGTACGCGGTGGTGAAGGGTGACTTGGTCTCGGCGCGCTCGAAGAGGTCGGGGTGGTTACAGACCTTCCGGAACTGCATGACCAGGTTCATCAGCGTCGTGCTGTCGGCTTCGTCGCCGACCGCAGCCTTCTCAATGAGGTCCATGATGCTGACGCGATTGCGGAGGTTGGTGTAGTAGGCCCGCTGCCGGTAGGTCAGGTCGCAGAAGATGTCCTTCTCCACCTTGTCGCCGAGCTCCTGCTGGACGTGCTTCTTCACCCGACGCAACATGAACGGCTTCAGAATCATGTGCAGACGCTTAAGTTGATCTTCGTTGAGCTTGGTGTTACTCTGGGCATGGGACTCGATATCCTTGGAGAACCACTCGCTGAATTCGTCGTGCGAGTCAAACAGCGTCGGCATGATGAAATGCAGCAGAGCCCACAACTCTTGCATGTTGTTTTGGATCGGCGTCCCGGTCAGGAGCAGGCGGTTCCGGCAGTGGAAGCCCAGCAAGTTCTTCCACCGAGAACTCTGGGAGGACTTGATGGCCTGGGCCTCGTCCAGAATCATGTACTGCCACTTGACCTTTTGGAAGTACTGTGCATCCAGCACCACCAGCTGATAGGAGGTGACCAGGACATGGAACTCGGATTCCTTCGTGTAGGTGATGTGCTTGCGGTCCCAGAACTTGCGGAGAATCTTCCGGTCCTTGGCCGAACCCCAGTACGGCAGCACCTTGATATCGGGGACGAACCGAGTGATTTCCTGCTGCCAGTTGTGGAGGGTCGAGGCGGGAGCAATGACCAGGAAGGGTCCCCAGATGTTGTGGACTTCGGCCAGGTAGGCCATGACGGAGATGGACTGGATGGTTTTACCGAGACCCATCTCGTCGGCCAGGATACCGTTGATCCCCTGTTCGTACAGGTTGACCAGCCAGTTCAATCCCTTCAACTGGTACTCCTTCAGCTTCGCTGTCAGCATGTTGGGTTGAGAGATCTCGATATCGCCCAAACTCGTGGGGTTCTGGAAGTTCAACTCGCCCTCGTCCATCGCCGCCATGGGGTCTTCCTTGGCGTTATTATTGAAGGCACGGGCGCGGTCTTGGGCTTGCTGGACCGCATTCTGGGCGTTGGCCATGGCAGCCTGCCGCAGGGCCGTCTCGTCTTCGGCATCAAAGTCCAGGTCTTCGAAATTGGTGACCTGGGCGGCCGCGTCGGCGCCCGACACCTCGGGGCCGGGGCCTGCGGGGCCAGCCTCACCGGATGCATCCACCGCCGTGTCTCCCGACTCATCGCCCTCGGCACCCTTGATCTTGCGACCAATAAAGTGGGAGTACAGTTCCGTCTGGGAGATCAGGAAGTTGAGCTTGCGTCGCTGGCGGTTGGCTTCCCGTTCCGCCTCCGCCTTCTTAGCGGACTCGATCTCTTGCTTCTCGGCGAGACGGCGCAGGTCGCGCTCCTCCCGCTCGTTGCGCTTCCAGAACGACATCATCTCGCGCATGGTCCGTTTGGCCCGAGCCTGGGTATCCTTCATGCTCTTGTTGGTCCGCTCCTGCCACTTGCGGGACTGCTTGCTGGCCAGCTGGGCGGTCTTGCGCAGGTTCTCCTGGCGGGTGCCGAGCGAGAGGGCCTTGATCCGATACACCTTGGGGATGTCCTTGCGGGCAATGTCCCGCCAGATCTGTTCGTAGATTTGATTGTAGCCCTTGGTCTCAAAGGCCGACAGCGGCGTCGGCGTCGCCTCCTTGGATCGGCTGCCCTTGGCATCTTTCTTGAGCAACTCCTTGCGCGGGTCCTCCTTGGGCAACAGAGGCAGCGGTTCGTCGTTCTCCATCGCGGCATAGGCCGCTTCGGCGGCATCTTTTTCGGCTTGCTTCTGTTCCTTGGACTTCTTGGGCCGAGTGACGGGGCCGCCCCGGCCAGACTTGCGGCGCGACGGGGAACGACCGATGTGGAACGAGCTGGTGGTGCCCCCTTCGAGGTTGGGCGCCAGGGGCGTGACCTCGCCAATCTCCTCGGGGGCCGTGACGCCTTCCAGGGCTCGTTTGGTGGTCTTGATCTTGCGCTGGGCCCGTTCGGCTTCGCGCAGGAACTTGGCTTTCTCGGCGGAGTCTTGGGCCTTGTTGGCTTTGCGCTCGGCCTCCAGCTTCTTCTGCATCTCCAAGCGCACCGTGTTTTCCCGACGTCGTTTCCGCTGCATATCCTTCTTGCGCTCTTTCTCGTCCTGCACTTCCTTGGCCTGGACTTCGGCGATGACGGACGATTCATTGGCGATGCGGAAGCGGTCCATGCCGGCAGCCGCTTGCTTCTCAAACGTTTTGCCGAGTTTGAGGAGGAAATCATGGCGACGGCGCTAGAGAGGGTCAGTGCTTGAGACCGGATTTGGTTCGAGATGGAGGGAGGAAAATAGACATGAACCATACCTTGCGTCGAATGCTTTCCGCTCGTTCGGCATCCAGGGCTCGTTTTTTGCCCTTGGCCATGTAGCGTTCCAATTCCCGCTCAAAGCCGGAGCTTTCTACATCACTCTTGTCCATACTGTCGAGCTCCGCCATCACCTTGTTGATGTATTCGGTATCCCGTCCGGACAAGATTCTTCGTGCGGTGGGAGCGCGCGCCGGGGCAGCGGATTTCGTCGGGTCGAGGAGACCATTGGTTGTTGTGGACCCCGGATCAGTCGTCCTGGGCTCGGGGTCCGCATTTCGACGGCGTTTCTCTATACTGGGCTTCTTTTCCAGTCGCGGCAGCGGCGTGGCCGGTGCGGGCTCCAGCTCCTTCGTCGGGGGGTGGGCGATGGGAGCAGCGACCGGCGGGGGACTCTGTCGAGCGGCACTGGTC
>RHLO01000808.1:0-16570 GCA_003719415.1 Aspergillus olivimuriae
GTCGAGGGGTGGGAACGGAGGGGTGGACGAGGAGGTAGTCATGGGGAGGACCTCGAAATCCGTTCTGCGAAAGAGGTCTCAGCATCTTGAGAGACGGTCAGGACGAGCGATGGCGCCGGGGGGACGACAGAGGATGGAAGAGGATGGACGGTGTGGGAAGCAGGAGGGGGGCGAACATGATGAGAGCAGAAGAAGCGAGGGAGAAGAAGAGGGCGGACAAGACAGAGGCACAGAGCGAAGGCAGGAGAGCGCGTGGTGGTGCGGTGCGATGGGCAGGTGGTGGTGAGGATGAAGGGGAAAGCCAAAGGAAATGGACGAGGTGGACGTCCCAAACAGGCAACGCGACGCTTACCTCGACAGGAAACCGACACTAGCTGAATCGGGCGACTGTGCCTGAGGCCAGCGTGGCTGACTGGCGTTGAGTCGGCCGATCTGGTCAGGATGTCGTATTATGGTCGTGATAGAGGATCGATCCTATACTTCGTTCCAGGGTGTATACAGATTTCCCAACCCGGAAGTACATCGACTGGGCCGGACCCAGTCACCGTGAACACAAGGGGGTGGATCGGCAGATTGGCGGCGGCCACTAGAGCTGCATTATTGCGTGCTCTTGGACAGTGGGCGCGGACGATGACGAACAGGGACGAGCAGCGGTTATCTATCGCGAGGCGAACTGGACAGATAGACCGACTCCTGGGCGCGGGAGAGGAATCGAAGCCCGAATGGCTGGACTGCCCGCCCACAGGCGCAAGATCGATGGGAGTCGGAGGGAGTGACACGGGCTAATATGCTCCTGCATTCCAATGCAGTCTCCGCCTGGATGAAACCAATCCGATCCGACGCCTCCAAATGACAGGAAATGAGGCCAGACACACTGGAACACACAGGAATCTGGCAAAAAAATAAAAGCCGCCAACCGACCGAGGCGATCCGATAGACTTCACAGAGCCCCACGACAGCCTGCGATCTCACTCAGCGAGTCGTGGGCGTCAGTGCGCGCATTCCGTAAGATGAATAATAAAAGCTGCGCCGCCGAAATGTCGATGCCTGGCTGGGCTGAAGCCATTCGTGGGACTCGGAGCCGACCAAGTGGATCAGGAGGGATCAGAAGGGACCCGCGGATGACGGGTCTGCTGGCTCGTGTCGATACTCTGTTGATACTAGTACTGGGAGTTGATCTGTGGCCGATTCAGCGTGGTGGTTGGGGGGAAAGACAGGGGGGGAGAGAGAGAGAGAGAGAGAGAAAGAGAGAGAGAGACCATGTGTGTGTGTGTTGACCGAGAGAGTATATGTTGCGAGAGGTCGCGTGCGAATGCCTGAAACGGGCAGCGCAGAGCCAAAAGGAAATGAAGTGTGGCTGTGACGCTGCCCGCAAAGGCTAATTCGGCGCCCCGAAATGAAACGTTTCACCATGCATGATTATCCCGCAAATAGCCTGTCCCTCGGGCGCGTTTCATCTCCGTCCGTACGACTGCCCTCCTCCGTAGGAGAAGAAGTAGAATGAGTAGGGAGTAGGTCGAGTAGGACTCCATCCATCCTCCCGACAGCCCACCAGGGTTTTACACAGAAGAGGAGCGTCCAAATATGCCTGCATAAATGTATATACACGAATTCCAAGGCCCAGTCCGCAACACCGCGCGCACCAATGGGTATATCATCGACGCCATCTCCCACTGTCCTGCCCTGCACTGCACACCATGCGGCCACCGTACGCACCCTAACTGTCCCGATCAAACCGACTCAGCACTTCTGGAGGCACCGTCGGGATATACTTGCGCGCCCGTTCGCGATTCGTACCCCCCCAGCCGGCCCCATAGCTGATCAACATGTCCGTACTCGTAGGTAGCGAGAACGGTAGCGTCAGTGACGGGTCCAGGAAGATCCCGTTGCCTCCATTGCGCTCCTCCATCCGCGAAGTCGACACGGAGGCCGGGGAGGCCACGGACGTCGACGTCCGCGTCGCTGCCTCGGGCGTCCCCGGTGCCTGCGCCGTCTCCTTCGGGGGCGGCGGGGTTGTTGGGCGCCCGGCCGCCTGCGCCGCCGCCTGCGCGAGGCTGCGGTTCTTCGCCTCCAGGAGGTTGGCCTGTTCCCGATACAGCAGCTCCGGGTCGCGCTGGAGGTCGATCAGGAACTTCATCGCCCGCTTCGTCAGCCCCTTTTCGCCCACCTCGGGCCGATACGATTTCACCGCGTGGAGGAGCTGCGCCGGGCTCAATTGCTGCAGTTGCAGCAGCGTCGTCACAAGCGACTCAAAGTCGTCGCCCAAGGACGAAAAGCACTGGAGCCATTGGAGCAGCTGGATCACCGGCGCCAAGTGTTTCCGTGCCGCATCCATCGTACTCTCCCCCGTGCACGTTGTCGAGCCGTTTTCGTAGTGTTCGGGTTGCCGGTTGTTGTTGCGGGCCCAGTCCTCCAACGTCGACACGTTCATCCGGATCTGCATCGCTTTGGTCCGGGCCAGGTATCGTTTCGTAGTCATGATGCGGTTGAAAAGCTCAGCACCGAGCCAGTAGAGCAGCTGTGAGATGATTTGCGTGGTGATCACCGAGTGAACGTCGTAGAGGTCCAGCACAAACAGCGTGGACGAGAGTAAGGAGGTGATATTCCGGGGAGAAATCTGCGCTCGCCGTCTCGGAGACGGAGGCCGAAACCTCTTCTCGACCGGTTCGGGGGCTTTGGCTTTGGTCTTGGACCGGAAGAGCTTCCACTCATTCTGAAAGTGCACATCCTCCAGCCCCGGAATCGTCTCATGATCGAGCATCGCCCCATCCAACACTTTGTTCATCCGACGTTCGGCGTCACGTATGATCAAAATGAAGATCTCGTTGATGAGCTCGGCCAGATGGAGCTGGAACTCCACCGTCGATTCCACCAACCCTCCGTCTTTCTTCAGGTAATGAAGAAGGAGTGTCGCGTTCGACATCCAGAACGCAAGTATCGTCATATCCCACTGGTGCCGTTCCACAACATCATTGATCTTGTCGGTGGCCGAGACCAGCAGGGTGGCGAGTAGTTCCGGGCTCGCATGGTAATGCGCATAGCGAGCGCTAAGAAAGAGTAGGTTCGCAGGCACGGGCTTCTGCGATGGCGACCGTTGCGGCGTCATGTTCGTGATGATGATGTTCAAAATCCGTTCCAGCTCGTGGTCCTGGAAGACGAACATCTGGTCATTCAAGCACCGGTCCCATACAAATTCTTGCTGTTCTTCCTCGAGATCCTCATCCAACGAGTGCTACCAGCAATGTCAGCAGATCCATACAACCCACAATCCATCCATCCAATATCTTCCACTTACATCGAATTTCTCATCCAGCCCCAGGCTCGACAGATCAACTTCCAGGTTGATAGCGCTTTCCTCCATCATCATCCGCCGTTTCATCTCGTTCTCGGCAATCTCCTCTTCAAACCGACCACTAAACCCCGAGTCATAGAAGTCATCTTCGATCGCGCTGGGGCCAAAGCTGTACCCATTCTCGTGCAAATACTCGGAAATCTCACTTCCCGGCTGTGCAAAGTCAAACGCCGTCCCACCCGACGACGATTTGATATCCGGGGACGCGCCATGATCAAGCAGAATCTTCGCGATAGTCTTATGACGATTGGTCATTGCCCACATCAGAGCACTCCACTGATTGCGGTCTTGTTGGTCGACATTAGCGCCCGCATCGAGCAGCGCGGAAACCACATCTTGATGGCCCTAAAGAAAGGGGGAGATGGTGGGTCAGTCACTTCGATTCCAACTCGACAAGTCATATGAGAAAGACAGAAGAAGGGGGGGAAGACGCACAAAACAGCTAGCGTAGATCAACGGCACCGTGCCCTCTTCATCGGCCATGTTCACATCCACATAATCTTTCGCCTTCCCCTGGACCAACTTGTGCACGCGGTCGACATCACCATTACTTGCCGCCATATTCAGACTCCGTTGGAGAATATCCTTCTTCTCGCCTTCGGACAGCTTCTCATCCTCCGCGATGGTCTCCTCATCTGCGCCGAGCGATTCTACTTCCCGGTGCGCGGCCTGCGCCGCCAGCATCTCCATTAACCGCGCATCGCTATCCTCCAGCCGGGCTGTGATTGTCGACTCGTTATCGTCGTCCGCGGACGCTGCGAGCCCGCGTCCGTATTGGGCCTGGATGGTGTGTTCATCGTCATGGGTGTGGTCGTCCAGCGCGAGACTAAAGCTCAAGGGTTTCGCAGCGACGGGGGTAGTGAGGAATTGAGACTGGCCTGTCAATGGCACAGGAGTTAGCAAGTCCATCTTTGTTTCTCCCGCCTTGCCTTTCATCCGTCCATGGTTTATAGAGGTGCACTTGATGTGTTTGTTATGCTTTCCTCATGTGCCCCCCCCCCAAGCGCCGAGCACATAGCGAAGGAGACAACAAATACGTCCATGTCCCTCGGAAAGTTAATCCTGCAAGTGTTGCGACTGCGTAGAGAGGCACGAGGACGGGGGAAGGAGAAATGTATACGAAAAGCAACAGCGGCGGGCGAACAAACCTTGCCAGGCGTCGTACATCTCCGTCTCCTGCTGGATGAGAGGCACAGAGCGGCGGTCGTCCAAGGACTTGGGCAAATCCGGCGGAAGGGCTCCTGATGCCGGCTGGTTGGGAGAACCATCACCGAGGCTGGGTTCACTGGCGTCTAGGTCTTCGGGGGAGGAGGATGCCCCGCGGGGGGAACCGGTAGCATCCATGGGGACAGGTAGGTGGGGAGGTCAGCGATCTAGGCGACGAAGACGAGGGCAAGGGCGAGGGCGGCGGAGGTCAGGACGCAACAAAGAGAGGAGGAGAACGTGATCGCAGTGCTAGCTCCATGGAGGAAGCCTCCAGTCGTTGTCCTTGTGCTGCGCAGCTTCTCGGAGGTTGGAGGTGCGGTCGGCGGAGAGGCAGACGGAGGTGGAGAGGTTGAGGGGAGCGGAAAGAAAGGCTGCTGGCTGGGTGCGGCCAAGTCAGGCTTTCCGGTGGAATGCCACTGACGCAGCTTTGCTGGGGCTCAATAATCCCAAACACTGCCCCGACTCCACCCCCTCCCAGGGTGATTATTGACCTCCTCATTCATCTCCTGCATCTGTGATCTACTCCTGCTTACTGGCCGTCTCGAGTGTGCACAGACAGGCGGCGAAAGAAAGGGACAATTGAACATCATTATGGAATTCAAGACCCCACAAGACCGACACATAAAAAGTATCAAACGAGAGATCCCAGCAAAATGCAGCATAGCCGACCCCCGAAAACGGACAAGAAAAGACATATGCAAGTCTATAATACATAGATTGACATCATAAATGTATCAAAACAAACGAAAATCATAGATCAGAAGCAACCCAGAACCGCCAAACCAAAAGCAATGGAGGGTATTAATGACCCCAGGGTATGAAGAAGGATGTGGGACGCAAGGAAAAAAACACGATTATCAATCATGAAACAGACGGACTCCCCCATGCTAACTTAGGTGGTGCTGTATCGTGACAGCTTCGCAACGGCATCATCGCTCAGTCGAGTTGCTTGCTGCAGTCTTGGATCTGCTCTTCCGACAGCGATGCAATCCACAGACACCGTTCGATGATGCCCTGCACCGGATCGAAGGTATACTTGGTGCTTGCATCAATCAGTCGGAGAAGGCTTTTGACGATCTTCGCAGCGGTGCGATACCGCTCAAAATTCACCAGCGGCTCCCCAGTTCGGGAAGCCACCTGCGCGGGTTTCTGGGCATTATACGTAAGGTCGTGGACGTACAAACCTGAATTTCGCATGTTAGGCCCAGCTCCGCTATTTGGAGAAAGGGGACGGAACGGAGAGAACTTACCGACAAACGGGATACAGCCTTCCTGCACACTGGCTGTCTCCATTTCAACACGGAGGTCGTGGAAGTTGCGCACAGGCTGGATGAGCAACTCCATATCCTTCAGCAGTCGCCGGTCGTCTGGAGAGACCAGCGCCCATGTCTTCTGCAGACGAGAACAATTGGTAGAAGATAACGCAATGGCAATCTGCAGCATTGTCGCATAGTTGCACATTCGTCTCGCATGGGCCGCTGTATGGATGAACTTGGTCACAGTTTGCGCCCGTTCGTGGATGTCGGATGTGAGAACGATTTCAGACAGTACCCACTTCACCATGAGATTAAATCGGCCGACCACTAGGTCAATTCCCCGGCGTTCATCCTCCATCAGGAACTGAACCCAGGTGAGGGTCGAGGGGGGAGCATTGTTCCATCTCATGTCGACCAAGTCCCGCCAGTCGACTTCGCTCAGCGCCGCCATCTCTACCAACGTCAATTGCTGGGCAAGTGTCTGCGATTCACAGGCAAGGACAAAGGGAACATGGTCTGGTCCAAAGGCCTTCTTCAGGCCTTGATTCTTGCGGTCTGTCTCGGACCGGGAAAGGACATCTCCAGAGAGGTTCTGCAGGTCGAAATTGCGAGCGTGTCCTGGCTCCACCTCTCGATGCCGGGGGGATGGATCTGGGGTCAGAGGCTGCGCCTGGACAAGGACCGGGTTCAGTGGAGTTGCGCAAGATGCTATCGAACGCGTGTTTTGAATCGTCATTGGAGGGGAAGGTGGGTGAGCAAGAGGGTGAGGCGGGATCCCCAGTGATGATTCACTCAGGCTCCGTGTTTCCATGGACAAGCGCTGGTCGAATGCCTCTTGATGGTCGATAAAGTCGACAGAGAGTTCAGATGATAGGCCTGACAAACGGCTCGTCCGATTGTAAGATCGTCGGGGAGGCTTGGGAACAGTTGACCCGCGCGGAATACACTTCATGCTTTCTGTCTTCCTGATCACATCAATCGAGGGGTGTGACGACTCAACGTCAGAAATTTGACGTTGGGTTGTCTCATGTTGCTGGCCTTGACCCTGAGCAGGCTGGAAAGTACCCCAATTCCCTCTAGGCTTCTTCATAGATTCGTCACTCAATCCACGCTCCAGTAGTGGAATAGAACTGTAGGACTCCTCGGTCTCCGCAATGGACGCAGAATACGGCCGGTTAGGAATAATACGCCCGCGTGCCTGGGAGTAAGTAGCACTGTCACCGAACGTCTGTCGTCTCTGGGAATCGGAGTCCAAAGTGCTTTCTGCAACATGACTATCCCGATAGAACACTTCTCGCTCGCGCACAATAGCACCGTCAATACGAGAGCTCGACGGGGGATTTTCTGATATAATATTGTCGGGCCATTTTCCTTCAAGCTTCAGTAGGGTCGACTCGATGCCGCCGTCGTCTTCGTCGGGAATTTGTGCAAATTGGGCGATGGCCGCCTCAAAAGAGCGTCGCAGATTCTGTGCCGAATTCGTCTGAATCAGGGAAAATCGAGGGTTTGAGGGCACAAGGCTAGTAATGGGCCTCGAAATTGGATCCCTCAGCCGGGAGATGGCGCTCTCAGGAACGGAGCTTCGGTAGCTGACATCGGATGCAAAAGAGCCGGAACCTGGTCGCGAATCAAGTCCAAGTCCATTGCGCATTTGACGCAAATCTCCGCCAGGACGTCGGCGCAGTGTCGGCCCCGCCGGTCTATCTGGATCTTGGGAACTCCGGTCGGTGACAGAGATACTCCGCTCATCGGCTGTTGCAAGACGGTGGCGGGATATTCCACTTTGAAAGGAAGCATATTTACGAAGCCGAAGAGAGGGCGACGCCTTCTTCCAGTGTGCCGAGCCGCGTTCTACCGATGTGGACCTGCGCGACGCCCAGAGACTCGGCGGCTGGAGGAGCTGAGAAGTCCGCCTTGGGGATCTTGAGCTCGTCTCATCAAAGAAAATTGGGAGAGAATACTCGTCACCAGCCATCGTTGATCGCTGAGAGGGTAAACGAAAGGATGAGGCCTTTGGTGTGACCGCTGAATCCTCAGCAATTGCACCGGACATAAGGTGATTGCGTATGCCAGTATCATCAACGATAACGATGGACTCACTGCCGGTGGTCAACTGACTCTTAATTCTTGATTGAGCATATGCGAGAGGATGATGACCCTGTTCATCAATGTCTCGGCAGAAGCCACGCTGAACCCCTGTCCGCGGAGTGCCGTCCACAGGACTGCCCAACTTCGAGTCAGCAGAGCCTACAACGGCATGGCGATACTGTCGCAAAGATTCGTCGCAGAGTACATCTATTCTTGCTGGTCGCTTCGCAGTAGCTGCCGCTTTTTTATCCCGATAAATATCTGATCCAAAGGCGACATTGCTAGGCAAGGCCGATGTTTTGCCGCGCATCGAGGGGCCTCCTGGAGCGGTGGTGTGGCGCGGAGAGGTGTTGTGCCCACCATGTCTGCTGTTCAGTGCTCGTCGGATCGACCCAATGATAGTCTTCATGCCAGTGCCGGATGTTGCTGGCTTTGCGAGCCCATCGGAGTTGCTTCGGCGATCCGACGCAGCTGAAGCCGTCGCAGAAGGCAACGGAGGCGAAGGAGGAGCCATCATCGTCATGTATGTTTCTGCGGGGGGGTATAGCTCACCACGTATCAAACTCCCAAGATCCCTCTCATTCTGGGTTGAGGTTGCTTGGTTGTCGGGTTTGGGTGAAGAGAAGGGCGCTCTATCGTCTCGTATGGAGTCCGAGAAGCTCCCGCTGCGTTTATGCGCATGACTATGGAAATGGTGGCGTCTTGAGATGGAAGGTGATAGAGAGGGTAATTCTTGAGGAGACGTGGATTTGGTAGTGATGAGAGGGACAGGGTGCGGAGCCTTCTGGGTTGGGAAGGGCACGGAAAGACGCTTGGGAGATTTCGGAGGCAGGGAGCAAGAAGTCGGTTGAACGCTCAGGTCACTTTCGGCGGAAAGAGGCATGCTTTTGGCTGTTGCGGAAGAATTGTTTCGGTCGTGTTGGATGCTCCGTTGTGCAAGGCCCGTAGTGGTTTCTTGACTGGACTGCATCCGAACGATGCTCTGCGACTCATCACTTGTGCTCATATCGAGGAAGGTTTCTCCCCCGGGGACAATAAGATGATCTGGGTTCTGGTACGCAAGATGCTGGTCCTGGAACTCCCAATATGCGGAGCATTTCCCATACCAGCACCGCTTGAGATCGATCAGAATCTTCAAATCGCTCATGCCACCCACCTCGCGAGCTTTCACGTCCGCATACATGCCATTGATCGTGTCACAGAACCGGACCCGGATCTCGTAATTCGGAATAAAGTCATCCACGAAATAGTTCAAGATCCAATGGCGGAGGGCTGCAAATGTGCGGATGCGGATGATTCTCCCGTCGTCCTGCAGGCGATTGATGGCCCACTGGAGTCGCGCCAGTAGGAGAGAGAGAAGATGGGAGATGGACAGATAAGATCGAAAGGTCAGAAAAAAGTCGGACACCAGCTCGTAGTCCATGAAGGATTCCGAGGATATCTGGGCGACAATACGAGCGGGCGTGGCAGCGCTGATTTCTTTAGTTCCAAATACATAGCGGACCACCGAGTCCTCGTCCATTTCGGACGTCAGGGCATCGAAGATGGCCGGTTGGATGGGCTCTTTCAAGTCATAGAACACCGGCTTGCCGCTGAGCGCAGGCCCCTGCGTTAGTTCCACGGCGGTCGTATGAGGAAAGACCGACGGAGAGAAAGACGGTCGATCTGAGGACCCCATATAAGCATCGGGGACTGGACTGACATTCCATGTATCTCTCAGGAGCGGTGAAGCTCGGAAGCGGTCTGACAGGGAGGTTCTGGAGTATATGGAGCTGTGTAGCAGTGTGCTGCCTTCGGTGGTAAACAGCGGTAGGCCCAGGCGATGATGGGGTACCGCAACATCTAACGCGGGGTGTGTGTTTCCAGCCGTCTTGGGCCGGTCCTCTGATCGATCGATATAGATTCGGTATTCTCCGTAATGTCCAGCGCGAGAAGTTGCGCGCGAGGCCGTGCGGTGCTCTGAAATCGTGGAGAAGGAGTGGGCTCGCTGCAGCGTACGGAGATGGGCATCATAGTATCCAGAGCGCACCGATCCTGCATTGACCGAGTCCGCGTCTTCGACGGTCTCTTCGGGTATTAGCTCCGGACGGAGCTCCGAGAACTGTGAGTTCGACCATCGCGATGGTTCGTCCTCAAGATGGCCGGATTGTGTATACGGTGCCCGAGGGCCGTCGTTGGATTGGTCCGGTAGCGGGTTCGAGGGAGATGGGCGCGATGCCTTGAGCGACAGATTTCGAATCGGCCTGATCGATGACAGGATGGGTTAGCTGGTAAGGTCGCGGCGCTGTGATACCCACGTCTCCCACTCAAGGCCACTGGGACATGGATCATACCTCAGGAAGATCTTTCCATTCTGGCCAACATTCCCAACGGTAAAGTGATTCGGCTCTCTGGTCACTGCAGGCCCATCACGCGACGCTGCGCGAGCATCCAGCTGCTTGAAGGAGCGTTTGCGAAGGGCCTCATGGCTGCTTCGCACGCGCAAGAACGAGGTAACCATCCGCTCCCGGGCGGTTTTCTCGCCGATACTGGCCTTTTCGCCCATGTTCTTCCCCTGGGCCACGGTGTGGGCGCGCCGCAATTTGGAGGCTTCATATCGGGGTTCGACCCTGGACGACACCTTCGCGTCAGAGTCACGCTCAATGACTGCCGAGGATGGCGTGGTCGACGCGGGATCGGACTTCTTCCTCGCGACACGGTCTGGGGCCGCATGAGGGTCCATTGTTAGCAACGTGGGAAGAGTGACGGCAATACCGTCCGGCACTGGGCCTTGACTTGACTACGGACCCGTAGCCTTGGCCTTGGCCTTTGGTAACGCCCCGCGTGTGTGTGTATGTGTGTATGTGTGTGTGTGTGTGTGTGTGTGTGTGTTTTTTTTTAGGTGGCTCCGGGATCGCGGCGGGAGGTTCAGCTAGATGAAATTCAGAAGCATGGACAGCCTCCGCGGGGATCGCAGTCCGTGCTTGCGACACGACATGACCAGACTCGACAGGGATTTTTTGTCTTTCTTTTCTTGTTTCGCAGGAATGATTAGGCGCTGGCGCAGAGCAGAGGAGAATGCGACATGGGGGAGTGGGAGGGAAAAAGAGGGAGGTAGGTAGGAATACGGGCCGCCGCACGGGCAATAACAGTCACAACCGCGGGCTGGAGGAACAGGGATTCTGCCGCAGTGAAGACAGGCAAATTATCGAGTTGAAAAGCAGGCGCCCCGCGAGTGCCCAGGGCGATAATAATAATACTAATAATACCCAGAGACGAGGAGCAGCAGAGTTGTGGAGAGAGCGCGAGACCAAAAGACGGCGAGAGTGAGACGCGCCATGACGCTAAGGCCCGACTAGGAACAGTCAGGCGTGGAACGGTTCCAGGAGAGCGGAACCATGACGGCTGGTGAACGATGGAGTTGCACCCTCGCTCGCTACTACTCCCTAGGAACAAACCCACCGTTCCATGGTTCCTCCCAGTTCCCCATGGGTCAATTGTTGCATCGCCCCCCATCGGAGCTGTATCGCTCCCCGTCTCGTTCCTGTCTGGTCAAACCGGGTGCAGCATGGCGACCTGCCCCTTATGGCCGTGATAGTCGGTCAGCTGAGGGTCGATCTCCCACTCCAGATCGTGGGAATCGCAACATCCACTGGCAAATCTTAGCCCGAGACCTCAATTGGGGGGAGAGAGAGGGGCCCCAACCGACGCATCTAACCCATCTCGCTGGTGGCGGCTGTCATGCCATACTGGATGGAGTATTGGGAGCAAACCAGCCGTTGGGGACTGATCCATTCACGTCTTTTTGGATCCTCAAACTCCTATGCAGACAACCCTGCGGATTCCTGGTCTTCACCATGGAGCCCACCAGGATCCATACCATCTTTGCTTCTTCCAGCGACTTGATACATCCAGTCCCTAAATTTTAGGCAAGATTATGGCACACCGTGAGGTCCATTCTGCTGGTAAAGTCAGATGCCAATCCCATGAACCACCGAAGCATGACTGAATGATCTATTCCTTATTTGCGCTTCAACAGGCACACCCAATACGCACACACTCACACAAATAATACCCTACAGAATCATGGGAGGGAATCGGGAGCAGACACTCATCAAACCCCGAAGCTGTCAGAAAGAACTAAGCAGAACCCGCCACACATCGTAATCAAAAGAGAGAGCGGGTTGTGGACCATCAGGACACGACAAATACACGAAAGATTATGAGACGACCAAAAACATCGGAAATAGAATGATCGGCCAAGCAAAAAAAAAAGAGAGAAAAAAAAAGTTACGCACTCCCTCTTCCAGCCGGAACACACACATCCATCTCCGGCCATAAAAGGGGCGGCTGAAAGGCAGATCGCAGGCGCCATGATTGGGGCCACACGAGGGGGCAGCAACACCCGTTGTCGTAGGGCAGTCGGGAGCCGTTAAGTGCCAATCACGCCAGCATCTGCCCAGCCGAGGGAGCGAGCAAGTCTTACCGACCTCAGCAATTCCGGGGGCTTATCCTTCCAGAGCGGGCTCCTGGCCGTTACGGCGGGTCCGCTGTAGCTCCTCTGATTGCTGGAGCCAAGGGAGCGCTAGCGGTACCATTCATATAGCTGATAGAGCTGACAGGGGAGCTCCTTGTCCAGTTGCTCCTCGTCTCGGGTGGTTCATGATTATTGCAGCAGCGGCGGGAAACAGGGAGTCCATCTCTCGACGCGACACGTCCATCTAGAAGCAAATCCAACCGGATTGACCAGGGAGCGAGAGATGAATCTAAAGGGAAAGAAAAAAAAAAAAAAAAGGCAGGAAATCCCCCAAAAGATCACCAACCCCTCAGGTCAACTACTCCGGAGGAGTCAGTGTTCGAGTCCACGGAGGAGATCACTGCAGACGCGCTCATGTCAAACGCAGGGCACAGGCACGTCCCTTACTCCGTACTGTAACGCGGTCGGCAGGAGATTCATGGGGTTTTCCTGCTCACAATGCGGCCAAGCGTCCGTCTGCCCAGACACTGGGTGATTGGCCAAGTCACCCCGTCCGAAGATACGATGTGACCGGGTTGATGTCATACGACGGATGTTGGTTGGTATGCGAGGATAGCACACTGCAAAAACATCCCGCTCTTGTCATGTCCTCCAGTTGCCATCTATCATCTCTACCGCTACTTCGAGTGCCGGTACATGTCCAAAAAGAAAAGAGCCCCCAACTCGATAGATCAAACCCCCTCTTCGGCCGAGTTGCTTCAGCTGATGCTGAAAAAAGACCCTACCTGCACTATCCCACTAATATTACGTACCAACCCACCGACCGACTGGGTTTCTCTTCTTGTCCACCCTGGGCGAGCCGGGTCGATGGATGTACAGCCCCGACTCGACTCAGGTCTCCCACATCCCCATTTCTGACGAAGCATCCTTCGGTTCATTCGACGGTTGTCTGCAGAAATTGTCGGTGACGGCAGAAAGACCATGGTTGTGCGTGATACAAACGTGCTGCGTGTTGCTGCCTTACTCCGTACACGTTCTTGTCAAGCTATACTCAATTTGCCTTAGGGCCCTTTCTCACATTGAGGCGCTTTCGAACCTTTTCTTAGCCAGATCAAATAAAGTCATGCCAGGCTACCTACGTAAGACTGTATAGAGGAGTATACCTGTTCTACATCTTCAGGAATCACCATCATCCTCCATCGCTTCTGTTGCAAATCCCCATACATTCCAGTCAAATCGATTGAAACTGTCAACTCGTGCTGTCCTATTTACTATTTAGGTATTGTGTTCACGTGCGTCGAAGGGGGGCCCTCAGGATCAAAAGTCATGTAGACCAGCCCGTTCATATTGAAAGATCCTTCACTCCGAGACGATGAGAAATGCTCCACTTCTGCTCCATTTAAAGCGGAGTACGGTGAGCAGCTAGTATTCTCCAGATTGGCGTGTACTTAGCAACCTTATGGGACTAAGGGATAGCACTGAGAAGATAACCATAGTTACAATCGCTGAGCTGATATGATGGAGGAAGGAGCCATCTGAGGATATATTATTGGGCCTGCGCTCCAAGAAGCTGTCACGGTCGCTTGCTCAATAGATGGACCTCGTCACGTCAACGACATCAGGCAGTTGATAAGTAAATCTGATTTTATATAGATACATAGTATATGCTTAAAGCACATAGACGATTAAACTCCTACCATTATTATTTCGAATATTTCAAGCTATGTATGCTTACGTCGAATGATGGTAGTCTCTCAGTCTCAGAGACATACATGCCTCACTTTCCCGTCAGAAGGATGGCTTTCCCTTTCTTTTGCTGTCGTTTACTCGCTACATCTCCCTGAGAACAAAACGTGTTCATGGATCTCTAGCCTCGCCTCGGCAATCTTTCCCTCATGTTGAATCTTGATCAATCCAGAAACTTATCGAAGTGCTTGATCTGTGGTCCCCCGCGCCCAGATCCGCCGAACATATTCCAAAGAAAAACCTCTCAAATATTTCTCATCGTTGAACAACAATCTCGTCCCAGGTCCGGCTTTTCTTGATCCAAAAACTCCACCGTAATGTTGGGAGGCTGTCAGTCGCCGAAACACCCCTGGCTTTCGGGGGACATCGGTCAGATTACTTTCGGGCATTAATGACGTCTGAGAGTGCGATGCTCAAGCGTTCGGCTGAAGATTCATTATTCCCAGGAAGGAATCAGGTCCACGTTGTAGTTCACAGATTTTTCAAGTCCTCCTCAACGCAAAGTATCCCTAAATCCCGGTGTGATCAACCTCGATGCGTCTGCGGACTCTCACCCAAGTACTGGGGCTAACCCCCCTCGCTACGGTCGCGCTGGGCAGCTGCAGCATCTGTGACCTGTTGGACTCCCAGATTCCTGGTCGGGTGGTTTACCCAGAAGATTCAATCTATGCTGCGTCAGAATCATCCTATTATTCCGGGTATGAGCGAGCTCTCCAGCCTAGCTGCATTTTCAGACCCACGAGCACAGCCGATGTATCGCACTTTATTGATCTCGTCAATGCAAATGCAAAGTTTCCGCCATCGCAGCGTCAATTTGCCGTGAGAAGTGGCGGGCACACTCTGTTCGCCGGAGCAGCTAATATCGACGGAGCCATCACTGTCGACATGCGTTCCATGAACTCCTTCGTTCTCAGTGACGATCACCGGATCGCCTCCGTTGGGGGTGGGAGCATCTTCAGTGATGTTTATCCTCAATTGGTGCCGCATGGTCTTACTGTCATGGGAGGACGAGTTCCTGGAATTGGAGTCGGTGGATTCACGACGGGAGGTAAATGAGCTGGAGATCCTCCCCCTACTGTGCACTTCCCGACTCACTCCCTGTTGGTAGGTGGACTGAACTTTTTGTCGCGAGAGCATGGCTTTTCCTGCGATAACATTTTTGGTTACGAGGTGGTCCTTGCCAATGGTTCTGTCATTCATGCCACCGCCAGCTCTCACCGGGACCTTTGGCTGGCGCTGAAAGGCGGCTCCAACAATTTCGGCATTGTCACTCGGTTCGATCTGGCGACCTTTCCGCAGGGGTTGATGTGGGGAGGCCTGGTGCTATTCAATTACACAGACAGCATCGTGGGAGCTCAAGCAGAGGCTTTCAGTCACTTCATGGATCCGGCCAACTTTGACAGTGCCGCCGATATGGCAGTGATCCTGAACTTCGAGGCCGGCAGTTTCTCGATCGGGAACTCCCTGTTCTACACCCAGCCCATCGCGAATCCCCCGGTCTATCAGCCGTTCACAACCCTCCCCTCTCCAATCCTTGACAATCTCGGCTTCGATGACGTGAGCGGAATGGTGACAAAGTTTGGAACCTCGCTACCTTCCACCTTGAACTTGTACGAAATCCTTGCATGGTATCCCGTATGCAACCCACTTGCTGACTCTCAGAGGCGGATTTAGGGCCAAGGAGCTCGTGTACTCCTTCAAGAATGCCAATGCGTCAATCTACCGCCAGCTTTTCCAAATCTGGGAAGACGGATGCCACTCCCTGGCTGGGATCGAGGGACTGCAAGTCCAGTATTTGGTTCAACCGCAGCCCGTGACGAACGGCACCAACTCTCTTGGTCAAGCAGCCGGCGATAAGGAGGCGGTAATTGGGCTCGTCACGGTCGCTTTTGACCATGTTGAGGATGAAGAAAGGGCTCTCAACGGCTTGCGCCGTATCTTCGAGTCCCATGTGACAGTCTTGCAAAGGGCTGGACTCTATATCCCATTCAAGTACCTGAACTATGCAGGCCAGTCTCAAGACCCCTTCAGCAGCTATGGCCGAAAGAGCAAGGATCATCTCAGAGAGGTCAGTCGGCGGTATGATCCTACCGCACTCTTTCAGGTGGCAGTCCCGGGCGGCTTCAAACTTTTTGCATAGGACAGGGCACTGTTGGAGACGACCGGTTATTCAGTCCTTCTGTCTGAGACTTCCGCCTCTCACTAGGACGTCCAGTCAGAGTTCCATTCGTGTGACATTTTGACAGCACTATGCAGTCGCATCTAGTCGATGGGACTATATGGCAGCGTTAGATTTTCGATGACTATGAATTTGCATACCCGAGGTCAATGGTTCATTTGAAGTAGGCGGGCTAGCTAGGACATCTCGCATGCGATAAGTGACTTTTCATGTTTGCGATTCATCACCATCTGTTCAATCAGCATGGATGCAGGAAAAAGTCACGGTTATATCTATATATGTATATG
>RHLO01000081.1:0-11020 GCA_003719415.1 Aspergillus olivimuriae
GCCGGGGGATGACTAACTTGGGCTTGGGCTGACTCAAGCAGCCGCCACCACCGCCCAGACGGGCAGACCATCTGATGCAAACAAAGCAAAGTCCAGGAGGCTGCTGCTGCCTCCCTGGCTAATCAATCGGCTGAGAGCGCGACAGGTCGCTGGGAGAACCTTGGAGGTCCAGCAGCTTTCTTTCCCACATCTCGGTCACACACCCGATCCCACCCTCCAACAGCTGGGCCAAACGACTATCCGACGTGAACATCTATCCCAAACGTCGACGGCAGGTGTCCCCGTCTGGAGCTACGTAATCAATACAACTCCGTACCCCTCATCATCCTAAGGCCCGAAGCCACCGCTCCGATTATCACCACATCACCACTCCGGAAACACACCCTTCAACGACCGACCGATCAAGACAAGGGGACACCGATCAAGAACAAAGACGCCCAAATTTGCTTGCTCCCTAGATAAACCGTCCACAACAGAGAAACATGGCCGACGTCGAAATGAGAGAAGCCACTTCCGGCTCCTCCAAGTCAAAACAGGTATCCAAAGCTTCAGATGGGACCACGGATGGCAAGAAGAAGTTCGAAGTCAAGAAGGTATGGAGCCCTATGGAATGGAATTATCTTCGGAGCTAATTTTGAACGCTCTTCTAGTGGAATGCCGTGGCTCTGTGGGCATGGGACATTGTCGTCGACAACTGTGCCATCTGCCGTAATCACATCATGGACCTTTGTATGTTTGGGGCAAACTGTACAAGGGATTCTACAAAGCTAACAATCTTGTTCCTAGGCATTGAATGCCAAGCCAATCAAGGATCATCGACAACCGAAGAGTGTACGGTCGCCTGGGGAATTTGCAACGTGAGTGAAACTGCACCCTATCTTCTCTCAGGCTCGCTTCCTAACTAGGCCTTGTCTCCACTGCACAGCATGCATTCCATTTCCACTGCATCTCTCGCTGGCTGAAAACTCGGCAAGTCTGTCCGCTGGACAACCGGGACTGGGAATTTCAGAAGTACGGCCGGTAAACAACACTTCTTTGGGATGATCTCAGTCGATTTGCTGGAGGCCTTCGCTTTTTTGATGCAGTCTGCCTGGGATTTCACGCAAGATGCGTTATGAATGGCGTTCACGGGGTTTTACATTTGTCTCATATCTTACACCTATTTTTGCATGCATGCAGTCATTTCACCCTGTAGAGGCAGACGTTTCAAATAAAGGCTTGACTTGCGAAGGCAGAATGCGAACAGCACACAAAATGGCAATTCCATGTTTGTTTTATGCAACTTTGACCCCATCAACCAAGACACCCGAAGAACCTGGACTCCTTGATCCTGGAACCAGCCATTTCTCGGGATTTTTGTTGTACATAGGCCATGGAGGGATGACGGCAAGACCGGTCAAGAGAGTCCCCCCCAGTCCGACCCAGAGAGTAAGATGGATATCGTGATAGATGAAACCGACAAAGAAAGCAACGGCCTGGAGCAAGGAACGGTCAGCATTCGAGCAGTAGATTAAGTGCGACAAATTCGACTGGGGTTGAAGAAAAAATTACCCCAGAGAGAACCAAAAGAACTGTGGAGAGAATTTCGGCTATGTGCTGGCCATGGAAATCCTGCTCGTAGAAAGAAAGAGTCGGGTCAGTATCTGTCTCATGCGGTTCGGGGGAATCAATAGCATAGGTGGCTAGATCAGTCGATGGAAACAAGGACGAGGGAAACTCACTATCTGGCCCTCAAAGGCATCGCGAATGGGCGCGAGAATATCTTCCATGATGCAAAGGTCGGAATATGTGTTGATGTGCTGTTCAGAGGGTGTAGCACTCGTGATGGTAAATTTCCCTACGTAGTTAGTTGCCTTGTCTGCAACTGACGATGATCCGTGAATGGGGCCGCCAACAACAACCCTCTGACCGCCTAGATCACCTGGACGATCAGCCGTCGTAACCCCTGCCATTTCCAGGTATAGATTATGAAAAGCACTATTTTTACTTTGGATATACCTATAACAAGTTTCTGAAATAGCTATGTTTTATTTTGCTTTATCTGCTACTATCAGGTGTAATACTTGCGATGTACTCCGACGTACTCCGAAGAAGTAATGCCTCACCAGTGCCAGACGTGAGTTGTAGCCACCACGCACGGAAGTCCACAGTACCATTCTAGAAATATATATGATTGAAAAATGCTCCAAACTTTTGTCTAGCAAAGAATATATCATTTCAGAATCGCTACAAGTCATCTTTGCCTCCGTGCAATTCACCTTTCAAACATGCCCTTGGGCATTTCCCACGCGGAGTAGGCTCAGGCAGAGTGCCTTTAATGCTCAACAATAGCACCCGCCTGTGCAGGCTCCAGGAGCTTCCACTGACACGAGATGCCGTTTGAGGCGAAGCGGGCGATGATGCGGTCCGCAATCTCCTCAAACTTATCGGTAGCCAAGGCCAAAATGGTGGGCCCCGCACCCGACAGACAGATTCCTAGCAGGCCGGGCTGCGTGCTCGGGTTCATCGATTGGAGGATTTCTGTCAGGCCGGGAATGAGCGTCTTGCGGTAGGGCTGGTGAATCTTGTCTTGCATAGCCAGATAGATCATATCTGGGTCAGGCGGGGACGTTCCCAGGGCTGCAGGAAGCAAGGCTGCCCGTTGGAGGTTAAAGACCTGTCGGCATGCGATGTCAGCTCACGATTGGCGACAGCGGGTGGAGATGAAAGGAGGCACCCACGATATCAGCTCTGGAATACGTTGTCGGAAGGACGTTTCGTGCATTGGCCGTGGGGACGACGAAGTCGGGGATGATCGCAATGGCCTTGATTTCTTTGGCCCAGGGGAATTTGCGATAGTGACCAATTCCGAGGGGAGGCTCGGGGGGTTGTTTGCCAGTATCGATGCCACCCGCCGGCGAGGGAAGCACCTCACTCAGAGGAATCTCTTTGCGGGCGACATCCTCGGGCTTGAGCTCGTTCAGGTACGTCCCGACGAAGCCACCGAAGAGGGAGGCAGCGACATTGTCCGGATGACGTTCTAGCGACGGTCAGTTTCATGTACTGCATTCGACGCCCAAAGGGAAGGGCCTGGACACGAGCACGTACCGATCATGAGACAATAATCCAGCAAGCGATCCTTGCTCAATTGGAGACGGCCTACTTCATTTCCCAACATCACACCGGCGACCACTGCCGTGCCGGAGGAACCAAGACCACGACCCAGCGGGATAGGGTTTACGATATGCACGCGAGTCTCAACCGGGAAGGCCCTTTGGTCATGACATCGCAGTACGTACAGGGCTACACGAGTGATCAGGTTGACCTCAGGGTCTAGGCTGATCTTTTCGGTGCTGTTGCTCTGGTCGTCATACGTAATCACGCAGTTAAGCGGATGCTCTGAGGATGACTTGGAGGAGTCGACTGTAACATGACATTCGAGGTGGAGGGACAGAGCCAGGCCGATCACATCGAACCCAGGGCCGATATTGGCCGATGAACAGGGGGTTTTGATAACGAATGAGGAGGCCATGCTGGCGGAGAGAGGGCCCAATTCCGATGCCCAAAGGGGGAGCTACTCAGAGAGGACTCAATGGAGGAGGGAGACGACGGCACAGAGAAGACGAAGTGGGAGGTGTTATGTTTGGTATAGAAGGAGGTTCTCGCAAGATAAATGCATGGAGCAGAGATATGACTGATCGGGTCTTGGCGGCCCAAAAAAAAGTTCCCAGTGTAGGCCGACCTCGGGGGTGGCGATTTACCGTACACAGGATGGACTCCCGTCCGTACTTGTATGTAATCATGGTGCCATATTCAAGGTAAGGTACTCTGTGTACGGACCCAACACCAGGGGATACCTGCATGTCATGCATCGACATACTCCGTTGGTACTACGGAGTATATTACCTAGTATTAAGTGTACATAGGGCGGTCGGAGAACTCCAGCCCTGCCAATGATACCATTGCGAATGATAACCTTCACCGAAGCATTCGTGGACAACTCATTAGACTTGTTTTGGGCCACAAATGCCTACCAAGATCTGATCACACGGGGAGGGAAAAAAAAAAAAAAAGAACACTCTACCTACACCTGCAGTAGGACAAAATTCCATGAACTGCCCAGAATGATTGCCTTTCCTGCCCTCCGATCGTCTGCTCCTGAGTGGGCCATGTGCCATTTAGCTAGGATGAAAATGTGTGCGTGTGGAATCACGGTTGCTGCTACCTATCAGAGTAGGGAAAGGAAAAAGAGAAAAGATACAGATGCGAGGTAATAATACCGTTCATCCCAAGACGACGACTTGTGGACAGTCTGCTGAAACCAGCGACAATGGGCCCACCGCCTGCCAGAAAGATACATCCATAGTACCCGACCAGTTACCATCTATTTGACCTTACCCACGGTAATATGTATACAACCTTATGTCCAGCTGGATGAGAGACCAAACTCAATCCGATATCGATTTGCTTTCTTCCCCCCCTCCGTCGAGGTTCTCTCCCTGTCCCGTCCAAAAGTTCCCCCAATTCCTTCTGTAGGACTCTCCGGTTTGAAACAGCGGTTTCAGGTGGGTTTGCCGCCACTGAACACGGGACCCCCCGAAGCGAAGCTATTTTAGCTTTTTGAACGTGTGGTCATCGATTTTCCCTCAAGCGGAAATTCCAGGCCGCGCCCCTCTTTTTTTTCACGTATTTTTTCGCCTTCTCAGCGCGGGAGGAAAAACCACTTAAGAACTACTACCTCCCTTTCTCGTCTCCTTTCGTTTTCCTCCCTTTCCAGTCGATCATCGCAACTCACCTCTCTGGGTGAACCGCCTCGTGGTTAATTATTTCTTTCTTCCCTGGTGTGTGAACCGTCTCAATTTACAGACTCCGATCTCACTCGATTCGATTGTCCTGTTTGGTCGGATCTGAGTGGTGACTCTCCATCAGCGGTCTGGCCTCGGCATCTGTACCATTCTGCAACCCCATCAGAGTTTGACTTCCTTTTTTCCCGGAGACCACCCTCCTCAAGTCGGCCTTCACCTCTTCCCACACCCCTGAGCCCAACGTTAAATTCTCCCCCTTCCTCGCTTAGTCTTCCCTTCGTCGGAAGCTTGTCCACCGGTTGTTTTACCCGCCTGCACCGGTCTTGTTCGCACAGTCCATCGCTGGACGAATACGTTTGCTCCTAACGTCATTCACGGAATCAACAACTCAAGGGAACAAGAAAGAAAGATAGAAATTTCAGCAGTGTACTGCAAATACTATTCCAAGGCGATTCGGCTCCCCTTGCAATAGCCTCTTTCCCCGGCAACCCTGGAGCGACAGCGCTTCTCTTCGCATTCCTCAGTCAAGTTGGCGGGCCTTCGCTACAGCCAGTCCTCTTTCCTCCACCCTCTTTTGGGCCCCAAGTTCCGGGTCTTCTGCGGGGGCGACACCAGACCCCCTTAACGGGACCGACATTTCCCAGCGACGTCAAACTTGGCACACGGACGCACGACGGTAATGCCAGGCCCTTGCGAGGGGTCTGGCTGATGGATGGAGGAACAATCACCCCCGGGACTTGTTCACCCATCTGCGTCTTTTCCAGTGAGAAAGGCGCTGATAGAGTTTGGTCGTTCGCACCGATTGCCAGCATTGTGGATTAATACTTCTGCCAACTAAAAATAATGTCGGAATCGCCAAGATCCGAGAAGGAGCTGTGCCTCACCCGGTTCAGTACGCCAGTTCCTGAACTGGATGACCATCGCTTCCACTTGGATGCTCCGCGCATTGAAGCTACCCCGGACGCGTCGCTGAGCCGACAACATACTGCGCAGCAGGGCTTCTCGACCGAAACTCCTCAGCGACTCGAGTTCCTCCAAGTCCAGAATGCCCTTCGTGAAGCGGGCCCCTTTTCCAGAGATTTTGAACAAGCGGTGATGGATGACGATCGGTCCGGCAACGATTTGAATGGCTTGGGCCGGCGTCTCTCGGTGGATCCAGCGACGAACATTCGCCATACTCGCACTTTCAGCCGCACACATCAAGACATGGGTACCGTGTCGAGGGCGTCGTCCGTGTCGGCCCGGTCAACCTCCCCTCCGAATTCGGTGGAGGCCTTTGCCGATCCCCGTCGGCGAGAGCGTGCAAATACCTTGGAAAGTCATGGGGCCCCTGATCTGGAGGCAATCTTGCAGCGTACCGTTTCGGGCGGTACTCATCCACGTCGCCCAACTTTCAGCAATGCCAGCGTCATCAGACCTCAGCCGGGAGATATTCAGCTCGACGCGACCGACGATGTATGTGTGCCACCGTTCGAACAACCCGGCCGAATTCCGGTGATCGATTACGAGGAATTGGAGGAGTTTGTGGCCTTGAATCAGAAGCCCAACCCTGCAAGCACCCGGAAACACAGTCTAAGCTCCCAGGGCCGGAGACCTCGTGTGTTCTATGACCTCCGTCCTGGGATGCAGCAATCCGATTTGACGAATGCCAAGCGGTCTTCAAGCGACGAACGCTCGTCCGATGATTTCCTGGGATTTGGGTCCAAAGGCAATGAGAAAGTCGTGGGTGACAGCCTGAATGAGAAAGAGCTGCTGGAGAACTTGAAAAACGAGAATGAGCCCACCCGGTTCGGCTTCTTCTCATCCGAGTCCCAAAGTACCGTGCACGCTGCGGAGCTAGGTGATTTAGTTTTACCGGGGGACACCTTCCGTGATCTTTTTCAACTTGGACCAGACGGAGGTGTGTGGTGGCTGGATGTCTTGAACCCTACTGAAGCCGAAGTCAGCGCACTCTCACGAGCTTTCTCTATCCACCCGTTGACGACGGAAGATATTCTGACACAGGAAGCTCGCGAGAAAGTCGAGTTGTTCAAGCAGTACTATTTCGTGTGTTTCCGGACTTTCTATCAGCTCGACCCGGCCAGTGAACAATTTATGGAACCTGTTAATTTCTACATGGTGGTCTTCCGGGACGGGGTCTTGTCGTTCTCCTTTACTGACAACCCTCATGCTGCCAATGTCCGGCGAAGAATTGGAAAACTTCGGGATTACGTGTCCCTCAGCAGTGACTGGATCTGTTATGCTATGATGTAAGTTCCCGATAACTTCGCTTTTCCTGGGGGAGGAACTTGACACAAGTATTGAAACTTGCTTACATATATGCAGCGATGATATCGTTGATAGTTTCGGACCCGTGATTCGAGAAATTGAAGTCGAATCCGAGGCCATTGAAGATCTGGTCTTCATCGCGCGGATGGACGACTTTGAATCATTCCTCCCGCGAATTGGTGGCCTTCGCAAAAAGGTCATGAGTCTCATGCGCCTTCTCGGTGGGAAAGCCGACGTCATCCGTGGGTTTTCCAAGCGCTGTAATGAGCAGTATTCGGTGACTCCCCGTGGTGATATTGGCCTCTACCTTGGTGACATTCAAGACCACGTAGTCACGATGATGTCGAACTTGGCTCATTTCGAGAAGATGCTCAGTCGGTCCCATACCAACTATCTGGCGCAGTTGAATGTCACCAATCTGGTCCTGGGCAACCATGTGAACAAAGTTTTGAGCAAAGTGACGCTGATCGCGACTATGTTGGTTCCGATGAACCTCATCTGTGGTTTATTCGGTATGAACGTCAATGTTCCTGGCGAGAATGCAGAAGGACTGGGGTGGTTTTTCGGTATTCTCGGTGTCATCGCTGCTGTCATCATACTCAGTGGTGTTGCTGCTCGGTTCTATAAGCTTGTATAGAGCGCGGAGGGGTCTGGTTTTCACCATGATTATTGGAAATAGCTTTGTCTTTGCTTGGTATATACACATATAATTGGATCTTGCGTACTTGTTTTATGTTCCCTGCCCTTGAAGTCAATAATTCTACGAAGTACATACGGAGTACCCGTCGCGTCGCCTCCCCCCACCGCTTTCCGCGGTAGTGGTCGGCCACACCTCAATGAGAATCATACCTCAATGAAGAAACTGCCATTTCCCATATAAATAGCCATTTTTGACACGCAATATCTCCACCACACAATATCTAGATAGTATATAACTTTAGCAGTCTCTTAATTACTCTTTAATTCTTCAGGTTTCGAAGTAGATTTATTCTTATCCTTAATAGATCTCGAGATTGGGCTTTTAGGGAGCCACAATTTAAGCTTTATACAGAGAGAGTAAGAAATCGAAGTTTTTACTACTACTTTATGGAAGAGTTTACTTATAAGTTTATTATATCTTAATATTAAGTCACTATATATTGTTGTGGTGGAGATATTGCGTATCAAAAACGGCTATTTATATGGGAAATGGCAGTTTCATTGAGGTATGATTCTCATTGAGGTGTGGCCGACCACTACCGCGGAAAGCGGTGGGGGGAGGCGACGCGACGGGTAGTCGCTGTCAGCGTAGGTCCGGCACTGTGTGGCTGAGCAGCACGTGGCGCAGGCGCAGCTTACCTCCGTGCGGCCCCAGACACAGAGGAACATCGCCGCCGGACTGCGATCAACAAGAATGCCGTCAGACTCAGGGGATGGCCTCTCATCCCCACTGTGAATGACTTCGTCCCATCTAGTCTATCCTGCGGGACTCTTCTCTTTTCGATTTGACCGGCCTTCGCCTTGATCAGAAGCATCATAGGCCCTTCTATTTCGAAGCCTCCTCCATGGACCCGAACTTTGGCGCCGATGCCGTGTCATTTCCAGCCCATTACCTTCTTTAAGCTTCCATGCAGCCTAAAATCCCAACCCTGCAGTGCTCCTTCGGTGCAGCTGTCAGTGCAAACATTATTTATTGCGCTGTTATCGCCGTAGCGTGGTCGAGTACGACGCTCGCCGACACTGCCGGTCTCGCATCCTTGCCGTCCCAAAACCAAACCAACCAGTTCCTCGGCGCTGACCAGCTATCCTTTCCCCTTGGATCGTACAATGGACTGGTCATTGAAGATTCTGTGGATGAGGAGGGAGAGGCTCGCGGGCTAGAACTCGTTCGTCGAGCTGCCCCCAATGGCGTCGCAGCCCTGGCGAACAACGAATACCAAAACGGTGGAGTCAAGCGCGGCGAGGTTCAGTGGTGGTACTTCTCGATGGATGAAGCCAACAGCAATAAAACTAAGGGAACGCCTGGGGTTTCGAATGGCAACAATAACAGCACAAAACGGTCGAGCCCAGTGTACCTCTCTCTCACGGCCTGCTCAAAACCCAATTTGGACAAATCCGATTCAAGCAAAACATTGCCGCAACTCGAGGTCTATGTTTCACGCTCCCAAAGCCTCCAGAAACCGGGTCCCGGGAGAGACAGCGACAAGCAACAGGCGATCACCGCTGTGGAGGGCCATGTAGGCGTCGAGTTGGACAAGGAAGGAGACCTGTACATCGGCGTCTGGGCTCCTAACAGCACGGAGTATTCAGGCTCCTATACATATGAGATAGCAGCATCTGTCGACGCGCTATTCCACAAGTATGACGAGAGGCCGTTTTTATTTTTCATAGACTCTGACAAGAACACTGCCCTCTTCACGTCGGACAATTTCACAGACTCCTCCGAGTTCGAGAACAAAACTGAGAGCGAGTTGATGGAAATGACTCCCCCGTTCACTATCTTTGCCAACAATGTGAACGACGCCTCTATCGACGGCTTGCAAAGGTCATACTGTGCGCTCAGTAACCTCGCGCAATTCGGCAAAGACGACCACAATATCAAAACCAGCATCACCAAGAGAGGTCTCGGCAACCAGCCGAAACAGCAGTTCTACCTCTCCGGACTGAACCGAACCTCCCGATATACCGGCATTCTCGCGCTCGATGGCAATTCCACAAACTCGGGGAACAGGGTCATCGGCGGCGGCGGAACAGTCTACAAGCCGCGGACTTTCACCACCAAGACAGGTAAGCAACCTGACCCGCCGTCTCTGGCTGTGTCCTCGACACAAGAGTTCCGAGCGCAATAACTAAGTTGTCATACAGAGGACAATTGCGCTGTCGTATATGACCTCCCGTTCTGCTCCGAAGTCGCGTACGCAGTCCCATCCAACCCCCACATGGAAATGGACAAAGTTCGCTCCATCTACGACGATAACGCCGCAGCCGCCTACAAAAACTTCACCTACTCGCTCAACCAAGTGCAATGCAACACCACCAAAGAAACGCGATACTCTCTCGCGACAAGCTGCGAAGACTGCGCCGACGCATACAAAGAATGGCTCTGCGCCGTAACCATCCCCCGCTGCGCCGACTTCTCCAACCCGGCCACCTTCCTCCACCCCCGTAACGTCGGCCAAACCTTCGACAACAGGACCTCTCCCAGCAGCGCGAACGACACCCAACGCATACACCCAGCCTACAACCACTCGCGCAACCCCCTCATCGACAGCGAGATCAACCCAGGACCGTACAAAGAGATCCTCCCGTGTCGCGACATTTGCTACGACCTAGTCAAGAAGTGTCCGGCCGTGCTGGGATTCCAGTGCCCGCAAGGCCGGTGGCTGGACTGGTCGTACGGCAAACGTGGTGGCGAGGATAACATCACGTGTAGTTATCTAGGTGCTGCGTACTCCCTCGGTGCGGGCGAGAGCCTCCATCGGTCCCCGTGGACGCTGGTGTATCCACTTGTGGCTGCGTCAGTGGCTTCTCTCTGGCTATGGTGAACTGATCGATTGTTCGAGGTTGAGTCTCGTTCTCTGGGCAATCTTTTTGAGATTTGGTGTTTCTTTCGTGTTGAGATTGGATGTGGGTATACGATGCATGGCGAGCCGGACAGCATGTACGTGTGAATGTTTTTTTTTTTTTTTTTTGGAGCTGGATACCCTCGTTTGGATCATATGAGCGATTTGTTATTTTGCAATGTTAGACCAGAAGGGAGTATGGTATAGTAGCGCGAGCCATACTTGTAACTGCTGATGTATTTCCTTCCAAGTGTAGGGCAAGGATCAAATCCAAATCTATACAGAAACACCTAGTTTAAAGAGTGATGCGGGAAGAAACAGCCCCGTACGCCCGAATATTCCCATGGTATCGTCGCAAAGCCAATGCAATATACATGTCTGAAAAGAACAAAACAGGGAAAAACAAAAAACAAAAAAGAAAAAACA
>RHLO01000811.1:0-14366 GCA_003719415.1 Aspergillus olivimuriae
AGTGACAGCGACAGTGACAGCGACAGCGATAGTGACAAGGGTGCTGCGTCTAAGAAGAAGCAGGATTCGAGTGATTCGTCGGAGTCAAGCAGCGATAGTGACTGATTGCCCTCTCCGATGAGCAGTCAAGGTCTATGCTCACTTGCACAGTATATTCTTTTTTTGTTGCTTTCTTCTGTGTCCAGAGGCTGTGAAGGCGGTTTTCAAAAGTTCTAGCGACAAAAGTTTGATACCTGACTTTGCATGGAGGAGTTCCACCCGGGATTGCTGTGATAGATTTGTTTGGGAATTACATCGGCGCATGATACACTATAAAGTTTACATTCTCTGTAAGATGAATTGAAATCGAAGGGATATACACGACGTGCATGGATATGTTGTAGACCAGACTGGTTGGTCGGTTGTATAGAGATGGGAGGGGAAGGCGGTGAAAGGAGCTTACTCAATCGGGATGGGCAGCTCACCTTCATTTGGAGCTTCGGCCAGGCATCCCTCCAGCACGCGTCCCCCAGAACACTCCCCCCATCCCCATCACCCTAATCTTCCTCCTCCGTCTCTTGGTATCGTCTTCCACCCACTCTACGATTCTACAGCTTGCAATCTCCACACGTTCTAGCCAAAAACCGCCGCCATGTCCGGTAGGATTCTCTCCTCCACCGCCGACCTCCCATGACTTCATCAATGGGCTGACCGGTCTCTGTGTTTAGGAAGCGCATACGACCGACACATCACAATCTTCTCAGACCAAGGTCGTCTGTACCAAGTCGGTACGTTCTGCTCCCTCGACCACCGTCGTCCCCTGAGGGGATCCGCCCTCTCCAACTCGGAACAGAACATGACATGGCCTAACCATCTATGAAATTGCAGAGTATGCGTTCAAGGCTATCACCTCGGCGAACATCACCTCTCTTGGCGTCCGAGGAAAAGACTGTGCGGTGGTGATCACTCAGAAAAAAGTTGCCGTAAGATACCCTGATCGATAGACGGATATGTGGCCGTCCTGAGACACCATCTGATCGAATCCCCAGGATAAACTCATCGACCCGTCGTCCGTTTCGCATATCTTCAAGCTGTCTCCCTCGGTTGGTTGCGTCATGACCGGTTCCATAGCAGATGCCCGCGCCAGCGTCGACCGTGCTCGCGGCGAGGCGGCGGAGTTCCGGTACAAGTTTGGATACGAAATGCCCTGTGATGTGCTTGCCAAGCGATTGGCCAACATTAACCAGGTGTACACGCAGCGGGTACGTCTGGCCTTTCTTCTTCTCCTTTTCATACTCGGTGGGTCCCATTGGGGCTTCTGGCTAACGTGTGGTCTTTCTCGTGCTAGGCCTACATGCGCCCATTGGGTGTCGCCATGACCCTGATCTCAGTGGATTCGGAAAAGGGCACGCAGCTCTACAAGTGTGATCCGGCCGGATACTACGTCGGATACAAGGCGACTGCGTCGGGTCCGAAACAACAGGAGGCTCTCAACCACCTGGAGAAGAAGCTGAAGAACAAGGATTACGCCGAGGGCAGCTGGGAGGAGGTGGTCGAGTTAGGGATCACGGCTCTGAGCAACGTGCTCAGCGTGGATTTCAAGAAGCACGAATTGGAGGTCGGCATTGTCGGGGGTCCCCGGACGGATGGGAAGGAAGGGACTGATCCTGGGTTCCGCGCTCTGACGGAGGAGGAGATTGATGAACGGCTGCAGGCGATCGCCGAGAAGGACTGATTTGATGGATGAGACGTGTCGTTGTTGCTAGATGCATACTGATGGTACATGAATATCACTTTTTTCCAAGTCTCTGGGGGGTTGTCTACTTGCATGTCTTGGCCTTTCCTTGGTGGTGCGGTTGATTCTTGTTGGTCGTTGGTGGTGCTGGGAGGAGGGCTCCTTGCATGCGTCTTGGGTCGACGCTGGGCTACATACGACCTCCCGTTTCGTTGTGTCTGGACAGTGACGCCGAGACCGTCGCCGTGCGATACATAGGGTGCTTGGTGGATTGGATGACCGCGACGGCCAGAGAGATCGCCCTGCACGGGTGGTCCTGTCTGCTGTGTGTCTGGCGTCAGGATGGCGATGCGCGGCCCTTAAGTCTGTGAGCGGAGCCAGACGATGTTCGGGGCAAATGTCCGAGACGACCGACGTCGGCGTTGGCGGGGACGCGGACGCTGAAGCTGAAGCTGACGGCGCCCGACGCATAGTGGAGAGAGGTGGTTTTTGCCACTGGAACTCTGCCGAGTCAGGTCTCCGCGTGCTCTTCGAATGTGTTGGTCGTGTTGAGGTTGGATGATCTGAGTGGGGCTGTGATATCTCTCGATGGGAATGCAGAATCTTTTTTGAATTTCTTATCATCTCTTTTTCTTATTCTGTAGACTGCATTTCGGTTCAGCTGGCGTTTGTGGCCGGGCGTGTGGCTGAGCTGTGTGCCTGTGGCTTGGGTGGATCGACGAGGATCTGGGGGATTCTTTTCTTTTTCTTTTTTTTTAATAAAATCCTGATATATGAGATAGTAATCAAAAAGCTGCCCCAGGCTGCCGACGTCGGACTGGCTCCACATTGCCTATCTGGTGGTGTGCTCCGAACCTGAACTGCACGCTGGTCGTGGGTCGTGCAGCGGTCGTGCCTGAGAGTTGGGGCGTCCAGCTGGTGCCGTGATTTCCCTCGAAGCTCCCGAAGCCCGTCCAGGGGCCTTCCACTGGCGCGGAGCCGGCATGCCAGGAGGATGATGCATCCTTTGGGATGCCATCTGCGGGGGGGTTCTTTTTTTTTTTTTTTTCTTTCTTTCTTTTTCGGTTGGTCGTGATTGGTTGCTTGTCGTTTTCCAATATTGATCAATGTCTTTTTCTGGGATCTTCTCGCGTAGCCTTGTTGTAGTTCAGGGATGGATGGACTTTTTTTTTTTCTTTTTTTCTTTTTTTCTCTATTTTTTACTTCTCTCATCCTGGAAGATCTCGGCACAACTCGACACAACCAGATGGGCCCATGCACGCAGTGGACACACATGGGGTCCCCGGGGAGCTCTCCGACAACCACCCAACCTGACGATACCGAGATCCACTGGGGTCTGGGGGTCCAGCTGCTCTCTCTCGCAGCAATCTCCTGCTGCTCCATCCATTGGTGCAGCCAGCCACGACGAACGATGATCCTCGACCTCGTCGGGGGCCCTCAGGGACCAGAAGCTTAAAAGGGATATCTCGCCCTCAGACCATGGTACCGGTGTATAGATGAAACGCTCATGTCCAAACGGGTTCCCGCCTCGTCAACGGTGCTTTGAGTGGAATTCTTGATTGAAATTCGCCAGAGATATCTCTTGCTTTCATTCCTTTGGTGGTGACTTTTCTGGACGGTGGTTCGACCCGTGGACTTGGTTCTTGTTGCACCGTCGATTGTAACGTCGTGACTGGTTGTGTGGCCTCGTGGGAACGAGACTGACGGAACCATGGCTGACGGACGTAAGAAGCTTTCCCATGTCTTGATGGCCGGCTCCCCTCCATCGATCGATTGACAGGGCCATGGACTAACCCATCTCCTCCAGTCAACCAAGCCCGGGCCCTCCGCGTGGCGGAAATCATCAACGACTACCGCACCCTCCTGGTGCATATCTCCCAGCAGAACATCCCCGTCCCGGCAGACGACTACTTTGAAGACGGCTACCAGCTCCTGCGCGACTGTCATGCCGAGGCCCAGGCCCTCATGTCGTCCAACTACAGCCCCGCCATGCCGCCCCCGGGGAGCAGCAACGAGGAAGCCGAGAAGCTCCAACTCCAGCGGTACAGATCTGTCCCTCCCTCCGCCGTCTATGGCCCACCACCGCTCCTAACCGGCTGCCTTTCACAGCGTCATCGTCGATTCCAGCGCCCGTCGATTCCGCGCACACAAGATCTACCTGCGCGCGGCGGCCGCCAATCGATGGGCCATCAACCGCCAGAACCTCCTGCGTGGGGGCCGGCCAGGACCACAGCATGCCGCCCAGCTCAGGGCGCTGGGGAACACCCTGCGACAGGTACGTTGATGTCCGCCTGGAATCGCTGCTCCCAACCAACGCCGATCTATGGCATGCCAGGGGATGGAGAGAAACGAAACGACCGAGAGTGGAAACAAGGAAGAAACGGGACGCTAATCAAGAACTGTTTTTCCCAATGGTCATAGGAACTCGCCCAATTCACCGATCAATATGTCATTTCGGACCTCCGCGCAGCCGATGTGCGGGCCCGTCACTGGCTTGACGATGATCCGGCCTTACCAGTGATCCTTGGTTGGATCCGGTCCCATCCTTGAATGGACCGCGACGTGAACGTCCCCCACTCCTTCCGATGGAGGGATTGCCTGACAGGCCTGGGCGGGGAAGCGTCCAGACACGATGAACGAAGAACAAGAAGAACAAAAGCGATCTACGGCAAAGTTTACGAGTCCATACAACTGACTCCTACCTTACTTTCTTACTACTACTACAGTTACGACCAGCGCGGGCCGCTTGGTATCTTTTCAGAAAAGCATCCCGTTTGAGGAGTGGGGCATATTGGATGATGCATGTTTTCTTTTTTCTGTTTTCTCCGTTGATTTCTATTGATTTCTATTGATTTGAGATGGTCATGATATCCCCATGAGTGATTGTTTTTCATGCGATATGTGATGTGGTTGCCCTAAAGGACGTGGTTAATGTCCTGTGCCTGTCTCCTTGCGGTTCGGTGTGTGGATTTCTGTCTACTTCTGGGTGGATTACTCCTTGAGAAAGGAAAGGGAAAAGGAAAGAAAAAATATCAGATATTTCGGATTTCGGGCCATTTGCAATCTGTGCCAGTCAGATGAATGGATGCATGGGTTGATTCATTTCGGCGTTTGTTTTTTGAGTCTATGGATATTGTACCTGACGTGGGTTGTCGCTCTGGTGCGCTCCCATTAAACGCTTAATTTACATCGATTGGACAGACCTTTTCCGTGGTTCTTACTCCGTACCGTCGCTTCTTGTCAAGGCTAGCAGTCGGTGGGTCTCGCAGGGAGTGCTCCGTATTACGATGTCGTCGGTCGTACGGTGGTCCGTGGCGGACGAGTCTTGGGGCCCATCACTATGAATGCATCATCACCTGGAAAGGACAACCTGGCGCATTGTCCAGATCCCGACAGCGTTTCAGATTCCTATTTCTCCCCTTTCATCCACCATGGATGGGCCCATCCCGTCCGGACCGCCCACTGCGTCGGAGATACCGACAGGTTGGTGGGATGCAGATGTAGACATGCCAGCTGAAAACGACCGTCGGGAGCCACTACTGCACGGCAGTTGAACGGCGGCTGGAATGGGGGCCGTGCACGATAGCCCTGCAGTAGCTTAATGCCCGTCCGACCAATCCCGGCGCGGGGAGGCGATCGGCCCCGCGCCTTTTCAGCTGAGCAGGTTCGCCCCCTCTCGATGTCTCCCAGGGTCATCCATGCGGCTGGACTCCTCCACCGGATGGCTTTGCGCCGTGTCTGTGCCCCGGGTCCGTGGATCCAGCGCGCCCAACGTGCGCTAGTTTAGTCTGCCACGTTGGGGGGAGGTTCGATTTCAGCAGGGGTCGACGAGCGGGCCCGCAGGGGTAGATAGATAGTACGGAGTATGGATCAACTCGATGCATCTGGATCCGGGTCGTCGGTCCCTGTTTCAGAGTCTTTTCGTCCGGGTCCGCTCCTCTTGGTCGATGGATTCCACGCGGTGGGAGGATACGCCGGGGCCCGTGTCTCATGGGCCCGGAACAGACAGCCATCCTCTCCCGATTGAAGCCATCCCCGTCGCATTCTCCTCACGCGCCAGCCGACTCCGTCGTCGCGAGACATGCACCTCGTATTCTTCTCTCGATGTTACTTCCCACCCGCGTGGAATCGGCGCATTGCAACCCCAGCTCCCATGATGAGTCGGAAACCCGACCCGTCCAGCCCGCCGGAGGCATCATGTGTTGACCCGCGCAGGCGTCATGGGCCGTGACCCGTCGCGAACCTCCGACCACCACCCCGACGGGCATTGGATTGATCGCTTCCCAGCAGATGAAACGGCATTCGCGCGAGGTTACACAGGTCGTGTCTCGTGATGGACCGACGGGTCTCTCGCAATGAGTCCCCGAGGGGAACCGCAGCAGCACCCCCCGGGTGGTGACCTCCACAGAACTGTTGTTCGGGGGGGATGTGTCAAGATTGGACCTGGCTGCTGTCATCTGGACGGGGGTGATCAGGGTGTCGGGTCGAGATCACCCCGCTTGGAATGCGGAATGACTACGCCACGGTGAAGATCGACTTTGTCGCATGGTTGGCAGGCGGGCAGCCGAGGGGGGCGATTCCTCCGATGTTTCGGTCGGGGGAGCACCATATAAAGCGGTGTTGGGCTCGATCTTTGTCTTCTCTCCGGCTATCTTCTGTGTACTCTATACAACACGGCATATGCTACCAACGTCAACAGATCTCTAGATTCTCTACTGGGAACTACTCTGGAGTAAAAAGTACCAGACCTGATATCGTTACATAAGCGACGGCTGCGCCACTCCCGCCACACAGTCCCCACCGACACCGCCTCCGCACGGCCAGCCAATCCCGTCGGGTTGGTGTTGTTATTTCGGGTATACCAAGTCGCTCCCGCGTCATCTGGTCGTGCTTGCCCCGACAGCCCCGTAAGGCTGCCATATATCCTCCGGGCCGTATATATCTCGGTGAGTATGAGCTACAGGCTTCGGGTGGCATACATCACATTGGCGAGCGCTGTCATATTCCTCTCGGTTCGCTATTGTGGTCTTGATCCCGCTCTGATTCCTCTCCAGCCGAATCCAACGCCCATCCGACCCCACGCATCCGACCCCGCCATGGCGACGGGGATGAAATCCGTGGCATATTATGTCAATTGGGTGAGGATCTGTCCGTGAATGATATCTCTGCTCGAGAATGTACTGACCAGGCGGCTCGGCAAGGCGATCTATGGACGCAACCATAATCCCCAGGATATCCCCGCCGACAGGCTGACCCATGTCCTGTACTCGTTCGCCAATGTGCGACCCGAATCTGGAGAAGTGTGCGTATTCGCTCATTGCTATGCCTATGCACTGAATTTCCGTGTGTTCATTCCATGCTCCTGGGACTAACTCCTGCAATAGGTATCTCTCCGACACTTGGTCCGATATCGAGAAACACTACCCCACAGATTCATGGAATGATATTGGTACCAACGTGTACGGTTGCGTCAAGCAGTTGTTCCTCCTCAAGAAGCAGAATCGGAAGCTGAAGGTCCTCCTCTCTATCGGAGGATGGACGTATTCGGCCAACTTCGCCCAGCCAGCCAGCACAGAAGAGGGACGAACCAGGTTCGCTGAAAGTGCTACCAAGCTTGTGCTGGATCTGGGATTTGATGGTAGGCTCTCTTGAGAATATCAACACACCTATGCTGACTTGTGACACAGGCTTGGATGTGGATTGGGAGTATCCCAAAGGTAAAACATTTTGATCAAAGTACGATAAAATGTGCATGGATGTTGACCTTCCCAGATGACAATGAAGCCCAGAACTTTGTTGCGCTCTTGAAGAAGTGTCGCGAGGTAAGCTCCACCCATTCAATATCGTTGCATCTGTGCTCACTCGTGTAGACCCTTGATAAGGCTGCAGGGCCGGATCGGAAATTCCATCTGACTATTGCATGTCCGGCGGGTACGTGAATCGATTCGTCGCTTTTCACCCTGTTTGGAGAATATACGAAGCCCTGAACATATGCTAAATCTTCATGTTCATTGTCTAGGCGCCGAGCACTATAACAAGCTCAGACTGCCAGAGATGACGCCATACCTGGACTTTTACAATCTCATGGCATATGACTATGCCGGTAGCTGGGACCGGACTGCCGGTCATCAGGCAAACATCAAACCCTCCACCGACAATCCCCTCGCCACCCCGTTCAGTACCGTACAAGCCCTCGAACACTACACAGGAGTCGGCCAAGTGCCGGCATCCCAGATTGTTTTGGGGATGCCCCTGTATGGACGGGCCTTTACCAACACGGATGGTCCGGGAAAACCGTTTTCGGGCGTCGGGGAGGGCAGTTGGGAACCAGGCGTCTGGGATTACAAGGCGCTCCCTCGACCGGGGGCCACGGAGTATCTCGACCAGAAAATCGGCGCATCGTGGTGTTATGATGCAGCGTCGCGCACCATGGTCTCGTACGACACCATGGCGGCGGCCGATCTGAAAGTGGACTTCATCAAGCAACGCGGTCTCGGTGGGGGCATGTGGTGGGAAACCAGCGGCGACAAGGGCGGCAAGACGGCGAACAAGGCCGACGGCAGTCTGATCGGGAACTTTGTCGAGGGCGTTGGGGGCGTGTCGGCATTGGATCAGACGGAGAACGCCATCCATTTCCCAGAGAGCAAGTACGACAACTTGAAGACCGGCTTCCAGTGATGCACTTGTTGACTCTATTCTTACGCGGCGAATTGCCCGTTCCTTGTTGATAGCCTTATGTCAGAAGACAATCGCGTCTACGTTCAAGCAGATATTGTTTCCGATTTTTATTCATTTTCAGAGACAAGGTTGCTAACGGACGAGATATTCGACACGATCAACCTCACACCCCATCTATCCATCTCTCCTCCGACATTGCCCTAGCCAAGACATCAAGCGACACCGGAATCAAAAAGTAGACCGACAGGACGACTCAAACCAAGTCCATTTACTTGGACTCGTCGAAGACGTAGGTGAGGTGGCACTTGCCGCAGTACTGGCGGTTGTGCATAGCAGCCATGAAGATACCGGCACCACACTATACCATCATCAGCATACCATCCAAAAATATCAAGAAAAAAAACACCCCCTGTATTGAAGGAGGGGTATGGGAAACGTACCTCGGGGGAGGGGCACTCGCGGCGCAGGCGCTCGATCTTGCCATCACCGTCGACCTTGTAGTACTTGAGGACGGCAAGCTTGGTTTTCTTGCGCTTGTGCTTGATCTTCTTGGGGGTGGTGTAGACCTTCTTCTTGCGCTTCTTACCACCACCACGGAGGCGGAGCACGAGGTGGAGGGTCGACTCCTTCTGGATGTTGTAGTCCGAGAGAGTGCGGCCGTCCTCGAGCTGCTTGCCGGCGAAGATCAGGCGCTGCTGGTCGGGGGGGATGCCCTCCTTGTCTGGAAAGTGTTGGTTTTTCTCTCTCTCTCTTTTTGTGCATTGGGGGGGAGGATATTGGCAAAGACGTGATGAACGTACCCTGGATCTTGCTCTTGACATTGTCGATGGTGTCGGACGACTCCACCTCAAGGGTGATAGTCTTACCCGTGAGGGTCTTGACGAAGATCTGCATCTTGAAGGCCTGTCGGGAGGATTCGTTAGTGAACGAATTCATCAAAATATTTTGTTTCGGTGTGTATGACTGTATGGGTGGTCGGTCGATGTAATGAATCGTATCGTGAGGGCACATCCGTCCTCAGCATCATACCGCCTCATGTTCGGAATTTTCAACTGCGCTGCGACGACACTCGCCTCAGACGCAGCCTCGACCAGACCGAGACGAAGAGGCAGCAGGGAACGAACGCGCCATGATCATCATCATCGAATCGACCTCCATGTTGGGGGGGGGGAGGGGGGTCGATCTCACCTCGACAAGAACTTGTCTTCCTCAACCTTTGTTGCGATGAGAGAGAAATTATCTGAATGTGGAGGGTTTGCTTCGTTAAAATCGGTTGTGTGATCACGTGGGCGGAGGGTGTCCTGATTGGGTGTAGTGCGGGCGACTTCGGATTAACGCTTTGTCTGGCCGGATGTGGAAGTCAGGTGACCGCGGCTCGGCGGGTGTGGATGATGTAATCCTTTTGGGGGTTGGGTTGGGAATAGAGTCAAGTTCATACTTGGGTGGTGGCTAGGGCGGATACTGAGGGATTGGTGTTTATGTGGGTGGGATAGTTAGGTATACTGTGCTTTGATGGTTGTGTCTACTTTCTACGTACAGGTTCTTTCACCTTTCTGTTTCCCAGGGTCCTTGGTCTTCGATGTGTAGGAGTGGCAGTTTGTAGATACTAGAACCGTACTCCCCAGGTGGGCATCCAAGGGAGGCCGACTAGTAGAGTGTGAAACATATTGGTGCTGGACCGAAGGAGCAGAGCGTGTCCTATGGTAAATGCGACCCAGGCAGAGCCCTTGATAAAAGTACCGGGGTCGTGGAAAGGAAAACAAAGAAACAGAAAACTGTCTTGCTTCAGTGTACGTAGAGGTGAAGATATATTCATCCACTTGAATTCTCCCTTTACAAACCTCCCTCTCCTCCACCCTCGTCAAACCACACCATCAACCCCTTCCTCACCAGACACACAGTCCTTTTCAATCGCGCCCGGCTGCAGCAATCTATTTGCAATTAATTGACCCTTGAATCCTACCCCCGTCGATATCCTCGCGTTCTCCCCCGTTTGGCGTCATCGTCATCGCCCACTGACGGACCCTTGCCCCCTCGCCCGGATCCAATTACGGAACCGACTAGAGACAAGATTGGCGTCAATTATTAACCGCCATCCCAAGTACCTGCAGACGAAGGGAGCATCATGAGGAATAATGTCTCACGCCCTCACCTACCTAGGGCCATCGCGGACGGGGGGACCGCCCAGCAGAAGGGGGATGTCTGGACCGCGAGGGGCGACGGCAAACCAGGGATCGCAGACCAGCTCCTTACCGACGGATGAACCGGACGGATCGCAGCTCTAATCGGCGTTTGGACCACTGAATATCTTGATATTCTCCGGCTGGTCCACTGTGTTGAAGCGGCGTCGTTTCCCCGACGCCTCGACGGGGTCCCGTTGCTGGGCCAACGTCGCCATTGTTGATCGGTTCCGTGGGCGGCGATCGAGATAGCCTCATCAGCTCCATCCACCTTTCCCTGGTTCCCACCTCTAAATACCTTAACTTCCTTTGTCTCGCCCCCCTCTGGGATTCCTGAGCTCCAATCTTCACTGTTCTAGCTGCGCGGGGAATACTCTCCCTCAATCCGACCGTGTCCTTGGTGTTTGATCTGATCAAGACCTCGTCGCATCCGCTCTGATAGATCAACTGCACAGCCAGATCGAATCCACCCGCTGAGCTTTGCTTTTCCTTCTATCCTAGCCCAGCCTTTTTCTTAGTTTTGTCGTCGTTCTTGAAGTGGCCACCGACTGACACGTTTACAGGGCGGTTCTATACCATCTGCTCCCAGCCGTTCGGCTTGCGCTGCGCGAGGTACGTCCCATCTGATATGGGCCCCCCCCGGGATGCAATGCAGTGTGCCCACATAGCTCCATCCAGTATCCATGCTGACACATGGAGCTAGATCTGTCACTTTTCGCTTATCGACTCGCGACGAATGGTCCGACAGTCCGTCAATATGCTATCCAACCAGCACAGGAATCCGCACGAACGACATCGGCAACACCGGCGACAGATTTCTACCCCTTCCGCTGTCGACGCCGCCAAAGTTCCGAGCCTTCCTGCCCAGGCACTGAACCGATACCATGCTCATCGCCGAGGCCAAAGTTTCGACCAACGATCTCTCCACATGCAACGACCGCAGGCCGTGCAAGATGGTGTTTCAACTACTAACTATACAGGACAACAACCGCCCCAAAACCTGATGGGAGAGGGTCAACAGCAACCAGAACAACATTTCGGCCATGCAGGGCAAGGGTTTCATCACCATTCGGCTTCGCTGCCGATGATGCCAGGATGTCAGTCCTTCAGCCAGGAGGACTTGCAGGCGCTAAGCAACCGCAATGGCTCCGAAGCTTCCTCCGGCCAGCCCTACATGAACCCCGGTCTCCATCTCAACATGATTCAACAGCAGCAACAGCTTCAAAACCCCAAGTTTTACTGCGCCAATTCCATGGATGGCCAGCTGCTCGACAACAACGCTTGGGACGCTTATCAGCAGGACCTGGCGGCCGCTTTCCCCCAGCAAGCCAATCCCATTCCTGCAGACATGCGTCGACTATCCGTTCAATCAGATGTCAGTGCTGCGCAACGACCGCATACGCCGAAACCAAGCAACACCCGTAGGTGTTCCCCGCTGCTCTTGTATATCTTCGCCTTGCGAGTCGCTGACAACGAGTGTAGACTACCTTCCCATCACCCCTGCCACGACCCCGTTCAAAAAATCAGTGGATCTAGCTCAATATGGCGGGGAACTCCATTCAACACCTACCAAGGATCAAGCCTTTTCTGTCTCCCAATCTCAGGCGGAACTTATGCAACGCGCAAAGTCACTCCAAGGAGTGGCTGGAACAACTTTCTCCCAGCAGAAGATCGAAGTACCATCCCCCCCGAACACTGCGTCATTTGATGTGGAAAGCTTTGATGCCTTTGATTATCAGCAGGATTCCAGTTTCGATGTCCCAAAGTCTGAGAACTTTCATCACTATGCCTCCTCGTTGTCATCGTCATCCTTCCATTCGTCACCAGAACTTGCTGCCATGCCATGCCCGCAAGACGGAAGCAAAGCGCAGAAGCTTCCGATTTACCCCGTTACCCCGAGCCGTGCGAGCCTACGAAAGTCCCCCAGCACCTCCTCAAACGCATCCTCGTCGAAGGCCAAGCTCTCTCCTAGAGTGGCTTCCATTGATAACCTCAATCTGGACGTCAGAGTGCACGCATCTATCAAACAAACCGGTGTCACCATCGACGAAATTGCTTCGTACATCAGTGGTCCGGATGCAGAGGACGGGAAGTGGGTGTGCCTCCACCCCGGCTGCGGACGGCGGTTTGGAAGAAAAGAAAACATCAAGTCTCATGTTCAGACTCACCTGGGCGACCGTCAGTACAAGTGTGACCATTGCAACAAGTGCTTTGTCCGTGGACATGATCTCAAACGCCATGCCAAGATCCACACCGGTGACAAGCCCTACGAGTGCCTCTGTGGAAACGTGTTTGCGAGACATGATGCTTTGACTCGGCATCGTCAAAGGGGGATGTGCATCGGTGGATACAAAGGAATTGTCCGCAAGACCACCAAAAGGGGCCGTCCCAAGAAGCACCGACCCGAGATGGACGAAAGACAAGACAAGGCATCCCGAACTCGTCAGAGAGTCGCTGAAAACTCCTTCGACTCATCTGCATCGGAAACCTCCCACAACTCTCCCCCTGCGGAAGTGTTGGAGCAGATGAGTCTCCACGGGTCGAGCCCAACCGACGAGATGCCTGTCTTCAACAACCCGAGCTACTCTTTGCCACCAGCCGTCTTTACGTTTACTCCCCCGGCATCCCCTGGGGGCAGTGATAGGAACAAGCCGTCTCCATCCCACAGCCAGCGCTCTC
Source organism: Aspergillus olivimuriae (assembly GCA_003719415.1). Lineage (NCBI taxonomy): Eukaryota > Fungi > Ascomycota > Eurotiomycetes > Eurotiales > Aspergillaceae > Aspergillus > Aspergillus olivimuriae. The sequence goes on from RHLO01000811.1 coordinate 13,252, forward strand.
TCACGCCCAGCACCGAGGACGAAATGCCGCCTTTGTCACCTTCCAAGCAGTCACTGGGAAGAATCGTCGAAGAGTCTGGATTGCCTCATATCTCGGGGGCTTTTACCGGCATCGGCAACTCCACCATCAACGCATTGTCCTCTCCTCACACGGCCCCAACTCTGAGCGAATCCTCCAATGGCTCCGATCTTGATATTTTCATCAGCCAAGATGCTTCTACTGGCTTTGGAAAGCACGAATTCCCTGAACTCACGGACCCTGACATGGCCACCTTCCCTGACTACGTGAATGGGTCATCTTTTGAAAACGGAATGGACCTCTTCCAAGGGAAAGGATTCTCTTCCGCTCCTCCGATGGGCGATGATCTCTTTTCCTTCCAATTCCAAATGGATGAGCAACCTTCCGATGTTATGACTCGCGAGTTCTTCATGGACTAGATATGTGATGTTCAAATTGAGACTTCAATGGAGGAAACTGAAGGCAGAAATTCGAGAACAGCAAAGGAAAGAAAAACAAAAAAAAAAGTTCATCATGAACAATGACGATGAAACGACCGAGGTCAAGGCAAGAATGAAGAAAGACCTCTCACGACTTTAGGACTGAACGACTGGAAACCCTTGCATGATATGCTTCAATGGCACGACACCACGACTATGTACTATTCAACGACAAAATTTCGACGACCAAATTTTCCCCCACGACAAATGACACATGTGACAAAACTTTCGGGCATTTTTTCCCCTTCATCTCTGCGCTATCTGTTTGATTGTTGGTTCCATTTGCGACTGAATTGTTTGAACGCCCTCATGTACGACCAATGCTGGGACTTGCAGAAAAAGACTGCTATATATGGAGTTCTGCAGGCCAATTTTTGCTATCTTTATGTTTTTGCTTTGTGATTGTTGCTTTCGCGTTTTTGTTTCTCTTGGTTTGAATTTCTTTTGTCCTGTCATCACCAGATCTATGATTTTATGTGATTATGTTTTTTTGCGAAGCCTGTACCAAATGTTGAGAAGTCTTCCTGGCATTGCAGATTCTCGTTAGATATTTTAATCCTTGGTGGTTGGTTCCCCGTCTTGTACTCTAGCCTAGCAATAGATCCCACTGAATAAACG
>RHLO01000812.1:0-14621 GCA_003719415.1 Aspergillus olivimuriae
GAGGTGCAGGGGAACAAATTGTCGCAATGAGGACAGAACGTCGGGGTTTGGGGGGGTGGCGGAACTAAACTGCCTTGGGACGGACCGGGGCCAAGCTTGGGGGTCTCCACTGCCACCACCGCTACCGGGGTATTACTCCTACCTCCTCTTTCCCTTTGATATTTTCGGATTAGAAGAAGAACACAGTCTCATTGGTATCATCAGTCCCTCGATCTTCCCTTCTCCCAACGCCTCCAAGAACAAATAAAAGGAAATCTGTCTGCAATATGTGACCACTGCCTTCCATGCTCCTATCCACAAAGAGGCTGTAGGACTCCGATCCAACCAGAGCCACGAAAAGGAAGCCAGCAGCCAAGAAAATACCGGGACAAGCACGACAGCAAGTAACAGCAAGATGGGTTAGTAATTAGGTGCAGGTATCCTGGAGGAAGTGGGCAATGCTCCCACGTCCCCGGAGCCAGCACAGTCGTAATGATAACGAGTATGAAATTTTGGTCCTATTGCAAGCGCTTGTCGATACAATCTCGCACGCGGCGATGGTAGACCCTGCGTTCGTGGACCGTACCCCAGAACAATTTAGTGGCTTCGAGATTCACATTCATTCGCGGATCATACGGGGGCGATTCGTCGTCTAATGCAGTCACGATGGCCTCGATGTGAGATTCTAACTCATCTGGGTACCGCGGCAGATAACAGAGTGCTCCGTCCTTAGCGATACGAATGTGAAAAATTGGGTCCTCCATAAAGACCCGGGGCTGTTCACTTGGGAACCGAGGACTCAGATAGATTTTGAACTTGAAGCTGCCCCCATCGAGGCGAGTCATCGGTCGCCCAAAGTAGATCAACTCCCACAGAAACGGGTTCTCATGGGCCAGCTCCAAGGTAATATTGAAGTTATTCTGCCTCTTGAGCTCTTCCGCAATGCGCTCATACTGCCGTTGCATATCTGTTGCAACTTCCCGCCTCCCCTTGCAAAGCGACGCCCCTTGGGCTACCCAGCGGTTAGTTTCTTGGATAATCCGGTCCTTCATGCTGCAAATCCGTCTTCTCAATGCAGGGTATTCGAATTGGCCATCCATAGTGTTGGAGCTGTGTTCAAAAGGCATTCTTTTAAATCTCTGGTGACGAGAGGTGTTGGGTTCTTCTGTGTCGAGAGTCAATATATAGGATTCGTAATACCAAAGGAACCGTCGTTTACGAATGTCGATGAATGCTATAGAAAAGCAGTCGTCGAGAGAGTCATTTGAAACTTCTTCACCGCTCGAGTCTGTAGATGATCCGATTTCGGCGAAGTACGATTCGAGCGGCTGTAGTACTGCCAGTCGGAGGGACTCGTGGCGGATCTTGTCTCACAGCGTGCATGATCAGTATTAGCTGTGCTCAAGTGGAAATGGTACAGCTACCTTGGCATTGTAATCAAGAGCATCTTGGGAGTCGCCTGAGGATCTGTACTCGTATCCTGGCTCATTTGCATACGGATTGCTTGACATTAAGCTCTGGATGGAGATGAGAGTCGACTCTAGCCCTTGTGCGGAAGACCACTGTTCGCCAGCACCCGACGACCAAGTCCTGTGGAAAACGGTCAGATACGCATGCTAGTGGTTTACTGCAGTATTACCCAAGAATTGACCTGCAATACGTCAGTAGAATTCCAGACAGTCCATGCTCACTGAGAGACCTCTATACAACATAAAAGCAAACTAGCCCCGAGGCGTAGATGTTGGGGTTGAACCGACATCGACCTCTATCTGTAGTCTTGGCCAGGACTCTGGGAGGACCCGCGGGATAATCTGGAGGAAGAGAGGATCAGATCTACAGAATCTGCAGGGTAGCCTATGGGGTGGCTGACTATTTGGGAATGTGACCGTAAACTGAGGAGCAATGTATCAGCTATCGATTCACGGAAGTTTTCTTGACGGTCAGTCCTCACTTCAAAGAAAGCGAACTGGTAGGGCGTCTCCGGAGGGCCCAGGATCATCGCACGAACTTCTCGGAGATTGGATTCATCAAAGTCAATCGCGATGGCTTCAACACGCCACGATATAGCCCATTCTGGTCAGTTCATTCTCTTGCTCTTGAGGATTGAGGAAGAACTGATGCATGGGATTCTACTTACAAAGATCGACGGCCTCTCGAAGTTGTCTAACCTCCTGCGATACCGTCAACAAGATGAGGGGAGAATATTGTCGGTCAACTGATTTTCTCATAACCAAGGGCTACTAGCCTTCGCAACACGAATCATGGCCTGGTCCGGCATGCTGACGGATGAAGACAGCTCCCGGGCTGACGTATCCTCGAGAGGAAGTCAAGTGGGCGAGGGAAGAAATGAAGTCACTCCCAGCGATCAATGAGCCACTGCGTTGGGCTGTGGATGGTGGGGGGAAGAAAGAGGAGAAGTCTTAGATTGCAGCAGGCTGCAGGGGAATCCCAATAATGATCATGAGTCGGAGGTTGAAGTGTAGGAGCCACGAGGTACCGTCCGACCAGGATTGGCGGTCTTACCAGGTCACGACGGTAAGCATTCCTGGCAGGGAATGATGCCGGTATACCAACTTTAAATCACCCGACTCCCCAGTTGAGTGAAATTTACGGTCGATTGTCTGCTCCAGACCCTGCTCGGTTCGGTCTTTCCATTCGATCCCACCAGGGCCTTGACTGTTGTTCCACCCTGGTCGACATGGATGGACTTTCAAAACTGAGATGATCGAATGAGGTCGATCAACCCGTTTGTTTTCTACTGTGATGCTTCGAATGGAGCTTCTATGACCTTATTCCGCCAGGCAAATTACCAGCAGGATCCCTCCATGCCCGTTCGAAAGCTGTGGTTTCACCGCCTGCTCTCTGTGGGGGGCAAAGTGGGAGCAAATTTTCCCGATCCAGCGTGGCGTCGTGTGGACCCCGTTGTAGTGCCGCTTTGGGGATGGTTCAGGGTGTAGATGCCCCAGTGACTAACTACGAGTCCCTACGTCCTGTGTACGCCCTGAGCTTGGGTGGTAGAAGGGGTCAGTGGGTGTGGGAAAAGGGGTTTATGGGCAAAATCGCATGCACGAATCTGGTAAATGTGACTAGGACGATGGGGATACCTATCACACCATGTTGGTGGAAGGTTTCATGTCCTGCAGGAAAATATTATGGTATGGAAAATCCCCTGGTCGTGGAAGCGACACCCGTCACAAGCCAACCCCTGGTCTTGCTCATGATTGATTCACGTCTGAAGCTATCTCCGCATGCCCCCTGCCACCATGGTACCAAATGGCCATCGGACTCGAGAGTGGCTGGGCAGCATAGGCGGGGACGGTGAAAACAGTAAGGTATGTAGTGTGAATGGCGGGCCATCTCTATCTAAAAATACAGCGGGAACTAAACCCAGATAGGAAGTAGGGGGGATGGCTTTCTGCCGGACAAATCCATGAAACTATCCATCAACCAGAGGATTGCAATTGATCCCAGGGGACAAAATAGATGCCAGACAGCAAAACAATACATGCTCATGTTTCAGTAAATTCTATGGCCTGTCATGTGGCAGGGCACAATTTCCTATTAGAACATCGCAAGCCTGCTGTCTCAAGGAGCACCCAGAGTACAGACAAAGGTAGTGCGGCTTTCGGGCTCTTGATGTTTATTTTCCCTGATCGAGACTTGCTACTGGATACCGTTATGTAGGCTATGGCAGAGATGATCTTATATCATATGCTGGAGAAGATCTCGTGGCATTCGGTGTGGTTCGGACAATTTGTGACCAACATTTGTTCTGGGCTTCCCTGGCCAGGTAGAGATATATTCCCCACTCCCATTTTCATCAATAATACCTATTCTACCAGCGTCTGTGTCCACCCAGACCAAGCGACAACCCGGATAGAGCTAAAAGGAGAGAAGATAATTTGGAAGGGGCTTGCTGTGGATTTCTACCTACAGAGTACCATGTAACTTCTAAGGTAAGGCGGTCCCTGTTGCTGAGGTAACTGCTTCGCGTGTCCATCACATTCCACAGCTCCATGAGGGGACCAGAACTTTCACTGAACATCGGAAAGCATAAGGAAATAGCAAGATTTTTTGATCCAGAATACCATGACTGGAATTTGAAAGGTATTTGGGCAGTTCTTACATAGAGCCCTGTCTCATTCGTTGTCCACCCCTCCCATACCAGACAACACTTCACAGGCAACAAAGTCCCCTCAAACGCGCTATCTTTTGACATTCAAGCAGATGGTAGAGTAACACAGCCAACGATGAATGATGAGCGCGCGACAAGACAGAAAGAAGAGACGGGGGATATTTTGTGCTTCCTAGACCGGGGAAATAGACCCGAGACTCTTTCTAGGCTTGGAGACTTGATACTGATGAGAGATGCTTCAACAAGATCACACCAACGCTGCTGTTTTTTGGACTGATGCAATGGGAGCGTGGCGGAGCAGTAATCGCAGACAAGCAGGTATCCTAGAATACCATCTCCCATAGGCTCCATGCGCAAACTCGATAGAGCAAGATAGCCTAGCACATATAGGCGACGTTTACAGATTTATCAATCAAAACTCATTGCTTAAAACCTGGAAATCTTTGTCGTTATTTGTTGAAAGCTATCACCAGGGAGGAATCAGTTGGTGTCGGTTTAGCTGAGACGAGATCCATGCACTGTGGTTACAGCACTTATGCGCGCTCGCGACCTAAGGTTAAAAACATATTTCTTAGGTGTGAGCCAGGCGTATTCGATGCGGAAATGAAACGCTTGTACAATTAGGGCGTACAGACCCATCACCCATTTGGCGTCTGCAAGAGACGCTTCTGAGAATTAGTACATGGGAATAGGACGTATGGAGATTCGGGAAGTCCTCTTGTGGAATGAGTATATCGTATGACTGCAATATCTATTGTGCTTCTACTGTAGGGTCACCGGAACAACCAGTAAGGCTCTGTGGCCCTGGATTCTCAGTGGCCTCCTGGGTAGACAAAAATCACACCAAGATGATGGCAAAACGACCTGAATCGAATAGGAGCGGTAATTCTGGGGGCCCACACATCAAAATGAGGCGCCAGAGAAGGTTTGTCGCAAATTTCACGAACCAGCTCATCAGAATGACCTCAGGTCCACCTGACGGTGACAATGTTCCCCTTGCACCCGCTGAACACGGCTGCCCAGTTTCCCTGTCCAGTAAAGCATACACAACCAGGGACTCCCGATGAGGCGGTGGCCCTGGCGGTGAGACCTGCACGTGACAGGCTCTAGCGGGTAACCCGCCAGATGAAGCAGCATAGGGGGGGCAGCGGCATCTGCCAGCAGTCTCCCACTCTCCTAAATAATCATACGCGATCCCCTCACTTCCCTCAGCGTCAGTGATCGCTGCCTCGACTCCGCTGCCTGCTCCTCGAACCTCCGTCTGTCGCTTAAACCGTCCTCTTGTCGCCCCCTGCCTTGGCCTGCGACCGAGGCACCACGTCTACAAGGGACAGGAATGGTTGTGATCTCGGACAGCCTCCTCCGCCGCTTGTTGGTCTCACTTTGAGCTCCAACCGTTTCTCAATTCCGCTGCCCTCGACGCTGGCGCCTGTCCTCGGAGACGCTTTTGCGTCCAGCGCCCCTTTCTTCTTCGGCGATTGGTGACCCATTCTCGTCGAAGCGAACTTGCGCCCTGGTGTCTCTTTCTCCTTGACTTTACTCGACTTCCCCGCAAGTTTCATCTACATGGCGTGAGGTGAGTGTCAACGGGAAGGACCCTAGTTCCTTCGAAACAGCCCCGCGCATAGTCGCCTATAATGTGAACCCTGACCTAACCTCTCGACTGCTTCAAGAATCATCTGGATTCCCCATCGTCGTCTGTCCGCCCATACGATATAATCGCCCTAATATTCGTTTGTTTATCCTTTCTCCCAACGCTGTCTCTCGACAACTCAATCCACCCACACCCCAAGTAAAAATTTGGCGACCGCTATCCCCCTCATCCAGAAGTTTCCCCGACTCACAATCGTTCCTCCTATCGCTCAAGTGACCACTCGATTTCCCTCAGTTTTGCGGCATAGTTCAATACGGACATGCCTCCCGGCGACGTTCCTTTGCCGGACAGCCTCGTGCCGGGCAACGGGGCTGTCCGCCCGACATTGAATACGAGCGGTTACGGAGGTAGTTACCAGTCGCAAACACCGACTTCTCCCGCCGATAGCAATGTCCCCTTCGACTCCCCGCGCACCCTTTCGGGAAGAAATGGATCAGCCGTGAACAGTCCAGTCGACGGGTATGGACAAAACAATCCCGGCTCGCGAGATCCGTCAACTCCCCTCGATGGATCAGGTTACTGGGAAAGGTCCGCCTCTCGTGATGTTGCACGCTCAAATGGACGCCCGCACACGAAATCTCCTGGCAGCACGTCTAGAATGTGTAAAAAGTGTGGTGACCCTCTCACGGGTCAGTTCGTCCGGGCGCTGGCCGCGACCTATCACCTCGAATGCTTCAAATGTGAAGTAAGTTTTCAAAATTTCATCATGCGTCTACCGGAACTCTATTAACGCGCACCATCTCCTAGGACTGTGGCCAAATTGTGGCGTCTAAATTCTTCCCCGTCGACGCCGAGGACGGAAGTGGACAGTATCCCCTGTGCGAGACAGATTATTTCCGACGGCTGGATCTTCTTTGTCATGAATGTGGGGGAGCCTTGCGTGGATCATACATCACAGCCTTGGAACGCAAGTACCATATCGAACACTTTACCTGCTCGGTTTGTCCCACGGTCTTCGGCGCTCAAGACTCATACTACGAACATGAAGGCAAGGTTTACTGCCACTTCCATTACTCGACGCAATTTGCTCAACGGTGCCATGGCTGCCATACCGCCATCTTGAAGCAGTTTGTCGAAATCTTTCGCAATGGTCAAAATCAACATTGGCACCCCGAATGCTATATGATTCACAAATTCTGGAATGTCCGTCTCGCACCAACCGGACAACCCCTGGAGCCACCGCAACTAGATCTCGATGCTACCGATGAGGATCGCAACCGAGTTCGAACTGAAGAGGATGTGATGGAAGAGAAAGTCTATAAGATATGGAGTATACTTTCCAGCTTCGAAGAATCGTCCGCCGCTTGTATTTCCGACATGCTTCTCCATGTGAGCAACGGTACGTATATTGAGGGCGTTATCATCGCAAAACGATTCATCGCGCATGTCGACGTCCTTTTCGGCGCAATCGATCAGCTCGCTACGTTCATCAAATCCCAGGGAATGAAGGGTAAGTATTCCTTTAAAGTCAGTTTAAATGAGATATGCCTAATTCTGGGTTGTTTAGATCTTGCTTTCGGACGCGAAGCAAAATTGTTATGCAAGAAAATTGTTGCCTTCTTTGCGCTCCTGTCCAAAACACAAGAGGCTGGCGTTCAAAAGCTCGGTGTCACGCAGGAGCTTCTGTCTTTGGTCACCGGCCTTGCCCACTATCTTAAGCTTCTCATTCGTATCGGCTTACAGGGCGCTCTGAAGCTAGAGAGAGAAAAGAACACACCGGAGGGTCTTCATGGGTTCCTGGATCGCCTGGGGGATCTTGAGGCTATCGCCCCGCCGGAGGAAGAAGAAACCGCCGCAGACCTCATGGCTGGTGTCGAAAACCTCGCCGATCAGTTGTCCGACTGCTGCATTTCATGCAAAGAGCCCATCGATGATGAATGCGTCATGTTGGGTGATAACAGATGGCATATAAAACCACCTCACTTGACGTGTTCGTCATGTCAGCAAGATCTCACTGTATCCCCACAGGATGCACTGTGGAGTCCTCAGGATAAACGGGCTTTCTGTAACCGCTGTGTTTCCGAGAAAGGCATCATGCACGAGACTCAGGGCGGGTTTAGCCGTGTCAGCAAGCTACAGCAATTTGTCTTCTTACTCAGAGTTGCACTAGCGCGGCTTCTGACAGTGTTGCGCGCTGGAGGAAGCCTGGGACCCACTTCTGGTATGCCCCTAGGAGATTATCATTGATGCTTTATCGACGTTTTACTGATAGCCTTTTAGGTGACCCTAATCATAGTCCATCGGATGGCAGTGATGGCCAGAAACCACCTCCAGGCGGCGAAATCCGAAGATCGGCCACGCGAGGGAAGTCGTATCCTAGACAAGGTTCCGAAGAATCCTCTCTGGAACAGACTATGGGCGAGATGCGCCGATTACGCTCTATTCGAAATGAGCGAACGTTATCGACTACGTACAAGAAGGCTCGCGCCTCTCGAATCATTGACGGCCCTGAAGGACGCAGCGTTAGGCCTGGGTCTTCTGGTGGCGAAGGCTCAGATCCCCGTGGACACGGTTTCCAGATTGTAGAAGAGAAAGATGCCAATGGAGAGACGGTCACTGAGCTAACGTTTGGGAACCAGGACGCGCTGACTTTGGACGATATTCCGAGGATTGTCGCCGCCGAGCAAGCTAAAGAACAGCGACCTAATGCGTACCGGCATGCTGGCACCAAGCTTGTTGGGACTACTGAGCCGCTGCCAAAGTACAATCGTGGCCACCAGCGCGGTGTGTCGGGTGCTGGCATTGAAGTACCTCTTGAACCTCCTGGAAGAACGAAAAAGTACTTTTCGGAGCTCTCTGCGTTGGAATATTTCATCGTTCGTCATGTTGCAGTCCTATCCATGGAGCCTTTGCTGGAAGGCTATTTTACACTTGAAGAGCTACTCTCATTGATCGAGTCCCGCAAACCTACTATCTGGAATATCTTCGGCCGTGCCTTCAACAAAGAAAGCAAGAAAGGTAGCAAAAAGAAGGGGGCCTTCGGTGTCAGTCTCGATGTTCTTGTCGAAAAGGAAGGCACCGAATCCAGTCATGGGGTCGGACCGGGTGCATTGCGGATTCCGGCGCTGATTGATGACGCTGTGTCCGCTATGCGACAGATGGACATGTCCGTGGAGGGCGTGTTCCGAAAGAACGGAAACATCAGGAGGCTGAAGGATCTTTCGGAGATGATTGACAACAAGTACGAACAGGTGGATATGACCAAGGAGAACCCCGTTCAGATCGCGGCTCTTCTCAAGAAATTCCTTCGTGAGATGCCAGACCCGCTCTTGACCTTCAAGCTTCATCGGCTATTCGTCATCTCTCAAAGTAAGTGTGCTACTGATTCTTGACATGTGGGGACTTGTGCTTACAAATTTCTAGAAATCCCTGACCCAGAGAAGCAGAAGCGAGTGCTGCATCTTGCATGCTGCTTGCTTCCAAAGGCGCATCGAGATACCATGGAAGTGCTTTTTGCCTTCTTGAACTGGACTTCATCTTTTTCGCATGTCGATGAAGAATCTGGAAGCAAGATGGATATCCATAATCTTGCCACTGTTATGACACCCAACATTCTCTATCCAAATGCGAAAAATAGCACAGTTGATGAGAGTTTCCTGTCAATCGAGGCTGTCAATGCTCTAATCACTTACAATGACACCATGTGTGAGGTATGTAATTCTCCGTCTTGGCACTTGGCATTAGACCATGCTGACTTTTTCTTCAAGATCCCCGAAGACCTGCAAATGGTACTCAGTGACGCTAGCTTCTTGAAAGAGAACTCTGAGGTCACATCGAAGGAGATTCTCAAGCGCTATGGCGACATCGCTCGTGGCAGCTTTTCCCAAAAACCTCACAACGGCGGCGAGACTGTCACAATTACCAATTCTAATCGAGGGGCAAACGCCGCTACTTCTGCCCGAATTGAGACGGATCCCTCTCAGGATGGCGCATGGCAAATGCAGAGCTCAGTACGCCACGTACAAGCATCCGCTAGTCAAGGTGCTCCGGCAAGTGGCATGGAATTCGGACAAGGCCTGAGCAATGACTACCGCGAGCGTAGTACGAGCCATGGAAGCCAGCAGAATTCTATGCAGCCAGAGGGGCAGTCCCAACAACTTCCCTACAGAACGCGTCCCAGCGCCGGGCCAATGGGGGTTGCTGGTTAAGTACTGCACAGTTGTACATTCAGCGATGTTGAATACCCCATTTTTTTACTCCGTTTTCGAAGACTTCACTCAGCGATTTATCCTGTCTTCTTTTTTCAAATTCTCCCTTGAGTCCTTTCTAAATGCTATTGGCGTAACCTTGGGCCGTTCAGCGTCTTTCGTTTCCACGGAATTTGGATGGAGTTTTATCTGAACCTCCGATTGCAACGATTCTCGGAAACTCGCCTCTCCTTGGCTGTGGTTTCCAATGAACCATGTCTGCATCTTTGCTTTACTCGCCAGCTACTGCGTGAGAGTGTGGTAGAGTCACCTGCGTCGCTCAGCTGGGTCTGGTCATATTCTCTTATTGAGGTTCTGATTCCTAGTTGGTTTAGGGGGTGTTTTTGCCTGCCCCTGCATGGCTTGCATGCCATTGCAATCAGAACGACATCTTTTTCTCTTCCCATGCTAGTGTGAATAACCCTCTACAATACCTTTCTCTCTCTTTCTCTCTCCCTCTTTCTTTCTTTCTTTTATTCTTTCTTCTATCTTTTTGGGATCTATCGCCATTCCTCACCTCCCATTGATTGTGATGTGAAATAACCAAGTCGTCGATTTTGTTTGATTTGTTAGCCGGTCAGTATGACTGCAAAGATACCTGTGCCGAGTTCTTTTTTTTTTTTTTCTCTTCTTCTTCTGCTTCTACTTCTACCACCCTTTTAAATTCTCTTTTATTTATCTGCTTCTTTCTTGCTTTTGCTTCCAGCTTCCGCTTTATTGATACACTGCTAGCCTATTGGAGCTGACAGCCCTTGCTGAATCACTGTGTTCTTGTGCACCACGCCGTATCTCTGGAAGTATACAGAAAAGCTCATACGAAGTGGATAAAGATCATTCACTCTTATTCTCTGTGACGACTGTAACACAAGTCTTTGATATTGCTAGAGTGGTCTGACTTTTGCCTGTCTGCTTGTGGGCCTGTAACCTCTGTGAAGACATTAGCAGTCTGCGACGCAATTTGCTAACTTGAAAGCCGCAACTTGCTAGTACGCAATCGGTATACAATCGTGACTGTACCGCAGTTTCTCCACTGGACATTGTTCCTTCAAGAACCCCCGCAAGTTGTCGTGGTCAGATTGGGCTGCATGCCCCTTCATGAGGGCATTTGATTCGTTTGCTAAGAGATTTCTAGAATTACCCGGAGAAAGATGTAAGATAGAGCTCTGGTCGAATCCCATAAGATCAATCTCACGGGACTCCCAAAACAAGAGTAGGAATTGGATATGCCAATATAATCACATCAACATTCAGACAAAACATACAACCCACGTGCGCCGTTGTACAACAAACCGTCAGAAAAAGCATGTCAGCGCCAAAGTATTAATGCAGGTACTGCGAACAATGCCAAAACGAGAACTCCCCTGTTTGTGTCCCGGGCAAACTCCAATCCGGCCTGACACCGGAAAGAAGGGAACGACTCCATCCAATAGACTCCTCGGCGCTTAAAAGTTCCACATATCAAGAAGGAAGGACCAACAAGTTCAACACAGACATTTCAGAAAAAAAAAGAAGACAACGTCAATGTCTAGGCACGTTTACGTAGAACCCTCCGCCCGGTCGTGGGAGCCTCACCTCCAGAAGCCGCTGTGGCTTTCCGTGCTGTGGAGGCGGTGCCTCGTTTGGCAGTGGCTGATGTCGGGTTGCGGGCGACAGTCTTCTTGCTGGTGGCACTTGCGGTCGAGGCAGTGGTTGCCTTTCTTGCCCCGGTTCCGGTCCTAGTGGGTTTGGCAACAGTGGCCACAGATGAAGCAGACGAGGAAACACTGCCTCGACGCTCTAGTTGGCGGGTTGCGGGGCGGGGCAAGGGTGATCGCATGGTCTTGGAGGCTGTCGCGGCTCTGCTGACGGGCCTCTTGGATGCCTGCGAGGCCGGTCTGTTGGTCATCGCAGCGGATGGGACATTCTTGGTGGATCGGGCATAACCTGCCGACCCGGGGATGCTAGCGGAGGTGGCTTTGAGAGGGCTGGAAGGCTTCAGCGGAGACATGGGCCGAGAGAGATACGAGGAGTTCTGGGGCTTCTCCGGGGATGCACGCAATGGTGACTGCGGGTAGGTTCTAGAGTTGGATGACTTGGGCGAAAGGATCCGGTAGTCTGCGCCCCGGACCTCCTGTGAAACGACACGGGATGTGCCTGTCGTAGCACCCGGCTTGCCACGGCGTTTGGGATTCTTCAGGACGTCGAGGGATTCCCCAGTCGCCGGCGCATTCTCCTTATCGGAGTAGATTCCCTCGTGGCTGGCGGAGAGGTCAGTTTCGCGCAAATTGCTAAACGTCACGTCGCTGGAAATGAGTTACCTTTGTTTTCTGACTCTACGAGCATTTGGGCTCGCAGTGGCGGACTTGGTCACGCCGTGACTCGCAGAGATGGTTGCAAAATTGCGTGCGCCTTTTGCTGGGCTCGCGTGTTTCCTAGGAGAAGGGCTTCCCAGTGCAGCCGCCCGAAGAGCAGCGTTGTGCTTCTCCATCAGATCGCCCATGGTTGCTTTCCGCAGGGCCCTAGGGATTCGGTTCACGCGTCGTTCAATCCGCGCCCGGAGGTCGTTGGCCTGGAGGGCATATTGCGCGCGGAGTTTGCGAGCCCGCTCAGTGACTGTGGTTGAATGTTAGTGTTTCTGCCGGATGGCGATCATAATGGAGCGCCCACATACTCTCTAGCTGTAAGTTATCAATCAGAGCCTGTTTCTGACTGCGCGTGACTCGAAACTTTTTTCTCGGGGGGCTGTTGAGGGGTGTTGTGGCCTCGTCGTTGAGGTACGCGTCGTCGTCGCGGGACTTGCGCTTGGCTGCGTGGGACGTCATTGTGTGATATTAATGGTGAGAAGCGAAAGAAGAAACCGGAGGCGCTAGGTTGAAGGTTTTCTCGATCGTGTGGGACGTTAAGCGACGGAGGGGGAGTTGCGTGCTGGTGGTGGTGAGAGAGGAGTGAAGGAGGTGGAATGGAAGTGGAAGTCGAAGCGGAAACGGAGCGGGTGTAAACAAGCGCTGACTTAATCGGGAGCTCCGATCGGGGTGACATCTTCTCGTCGTCCTTCATCATCCATCCACCTCCATCGTCATCCCGCCATTCCACGCCCCTCGCTTCACTCCCCATCCATCCATCTCTCTGAATCCAGTCCCCCCATTCAATTTCTCTCCCCTAACTACGCTCCATTGATCTCTCCGTTAGAGACCACCCTCCGCCAAGATGTCGCTCGAAGCTACCATGATCATGTCGGTGCTCCCACCTCTCAACCCAAGCTCCATGCCGACCAACTAACCTCCGCAACAGTGTGGACAATAGCGAAAGCAGTCGCAACGGAGATTATACGTAAGTACCTCCAACGATAGGATCCTCCCCGAGTCCGCCGATTCGTCGTGATCGTTTCCCGATCCTGACAGCTCGTCTCTCCAGCTCGACCCGATGGCAAGCACAGATCGACGCCGTCAGCGTCATCCACACCGCCAAGATGCGCGTACACCCTCAGTCTGCCGTCGGACTGATGAGCATGGGCGGTAACGGACCCGAGGTCCTCTCGACATTCACGACCGACTTTGGAGGCATCCTGTCTGGCCTGCACCGCACCAAGATCCACGGCTCTGCCCATCTGAGCTCCAGCATACAAGTGGCCGGCGTACGCTCTATCCCCCTCCCCAGCAGCCTCTTTCCGACCGCCTCCTCTAGCGATATCCTAGCGATATCCTATATACTGACGGGTTTCCCATAGCTTGCCCTCAAACACCGATCCGAGAAATCCCAGCGCCAACGCATCATCGTGTTCTCGTGCTCTCCGATCGAAGAAGATGAGAAGACCTTGGTCAAGCTAGCGAAGAAGATGAAGAAGAACAACGTGTCCATCGACGTCGTTGCATTCGGAGACCTGGAGTCCGACCAGACGAAGAAGCTAGAGGCCTTCGTCGAGAACGTCAAGGGTGGCGACGGCTCGCACCTCGCCATCATTCCGCCCGGCCCGAACCTTCTCAGCGAGGAGCTGCAGGTGACTCCGATTCTGGGCAGTGATGCCTCCAACGCTGGAGGTGCTGGCGGCGATGCGGGTGAGGCTGGCGGGTTCGGATTCGAGGATGCGGCGGAGAACGACCCCGAGCTTGCCTTTGCGCTGCGTCTGTCGCTTGAGGAGGAGAAGAACCGACAGGACAAGGAGCGGAGAGAGCGGGAAGAGCAGGAGGGCAAGGCCAACCTCGAGAATATCCCCGAGGAGGGCCAACCGGGTGGCGAATCCAGCGGGAACAAGGACAAGAAAGACGATGGGGATAAGATGGACACTGCGTAAACGGGCTGTCTGTCTGGACCTTTTCTGAAAGGGTTCACCTCCCCAGAGAGAGAAAGAAAGAACGAAATCATAATTTCTCGAGGATGATCTGATGCATACCCGGCGTTGTCTTTTGATTATTATACTGTGTACTTGTGTGGTTGCTGCGTCTTGCCGTGTAATTCTAGAAAGCGTGATTGACGCTTTTTGAAAGGTTGATATTTGAAGTCTATCGCCATCATGGTATATTCATCACAATTGAAACAACGGGGAGATAGTCGAATCGTGCAAATACAATATGGAAAACGGAAGAAAAGAAATAATTGTGTCATCAAATGCCATCATTAATGCCGCCCATTTCTCTCGTTCCCCCTTCCCCCTTCTTCACAAGGAGAGAGAGAGAAAGAGAGAAAGAGA
>RHLO01000813.1:0-10457 GCA_003719415.1 Aspergillus olivimuriae
TAGGATCTATACCTCTATATACTAAGGACTTTCTTAATAAGACTCTTTAATAGATTAACTATACTATTATATATTATCTAAATCCTCCTTTCTTTGTATAGAACTTCCTGCCTAACTAACTTATTAACTACTTTATATTATACTAAGAGACTTATAAGTTTATCCAGCTATTTAATAATGATACTAAGGACAGTAAATACTAGAGTTAGTTAAAATAGTAAGAGCCTCTTTTTTAGTAGAAACTAGAGAGATTACTAAGGATAACTTAATCTTAGTCTATTTTAACCTGTCCTATATCTTTTAAATATAGATAAAGTCCCTCTACTCCCTGTACATAGGTTAAAGTTAATATTACTCTAACAGTATTATAGAGTGGCTGTTTCCATTAAAGGTAAGCTAGGGGATATACTAGGTTATTATTATTCCTACTGAGCAGTTCTAATTAGGGAATATCTAGTGGTTCGCCTGAACCTAAACCAGAACCTAAACCAGAACCTAAACTAGAACCTAAACCGGAACCCAAGCCTAAGCCTAAACAGGATCCTAAACCAGAACCTAAATCAGAACCTAAACCGGAACCTAAACCAGAGCCTGAACCGGAGCCTAAACCAAAGCTATTAGCCACCCTTTACTTATAAGCAACTATGGACCCCTCTAGTAACTCCCTATTAAGAGACCAGTCGTCTTTTGACCTGTTAATATCTAGTTTTATAAACCTACTAGGAAGCAGAAGAGCTCCTTATAATCTATTCCCTAATTTTGGAGTGCTTAGAATATAAGAGATATTTGTTGGCAGCGTACGGTGGTTGTTGGTGAAGTAGTTGATTACTAGAATAGTGGGGCCGCTGGCTAGCTAAATAAGGATAAGCCGCGGGCGGTAGGTACAGGCAATATTAGGTATAGGAGGAAGGATGAGCCGTGGGCGGTAGGTACGGGCAATTAGGTACAGGGATAGAACGCGGAGAACCGGCAATAGCATCCCTAGAATGAAAAAGCTAATGACCGCGTTGGTTAATCACCTTATAAGAGTTATTTAATTTGGAGCTATAAGGACATGATTTCCGTTGTATTATGATTAATGATTTTATTATATTCAACAATATCGGTATTGCGTTGATGAAGGCATTTAACATGATATTTAAGATCAGTTCGGAGCTCTTTGAGTTTAGTCTAAGTGTTGGTGAGTTCGGTGCATATATTAGCTAGTTTAATTGATTTAGTATTGTGTGTCTTGACAAGCTTGGCAAGGTATAGAGAGTGCTAGTACTCAAGTTCCTTTTTATACATATTGTGATGATGTAATTGTCCGGATAGATCACTGTTCTGCTTGTGGAGTTCCTAGATTGAATCAGAGAGTTCCTTGTTTAATTAGGTGAGGTTCTCGTTTAATTCGGTGAGACGTGTGAGCTTATTATTTAATGCTATAATGTCTTCGTCTAGGTGCTCGGCGAGGTACTATTAAGTAGTTTAGACAACTAGCCTTTTAAGATTAGATAGAGCGTCGGGCTGAAGTCAACGAAGTAATAGTCTAGGACGGTAAGGTAAACAATAAACAGGTTATAATAACAAATTAAGTAAGGAGAAAGAGAGCGAATAGAGCTGTTTTGGAGTTAGTACTAGCGACAAGGTGCTAGTATACTTATTTCTAGTTACTGGCGTATGAACTTCGGGGATTAGAATAGTTGGAATCTTAGGGGCAGGTGTTATACTGGGTGGAACAGAGGGTTCGACCGGAGGTATAGTGTTATTGACCAGAGGCATGCCAATGGCAGGTATACTCAGATTAGGAGTATCTGGAGGAATAGAGGTGTCCAGAACGGGTATACGCTTAAGTATGCCAGGTATAGGAGGCAGAGGAACCGGAGTATTATTATTAAGAGTGTCTAACAAAGTAGATGTACAGAAGGATTAAATACTAGGGACATCTGTAAGAGGAACAAGCTTCTAGTTAATTAGGTAATATTTATTGCTGACGGACCAACGGTCGTACATACTATGGGATTATGTGTGATCTAGGAAGGTACCTAAACCTATTTAATTCGCAGGGTTTCCTTTAGTGTGCGTAGTAATAGAGTGTATTAAGGCTATTAGGGGGCTGGTGTAGAGTATAAGGCCTAGAAAGGTTAGAGTGCCCCTAGGGTTCGCAGCAAGCAGTATAGAACTAATTAGCTAGTCTTTAGAGTACAGTTTGCTGCTAAGAATATAGTTGTCACAAATAACTGGTATCCATTATAGACTATACGTGTTGATGAGGACTGGGTCCCTAGTAGAGATTTAAGAGAGATAGATACTGCCGCCTTAGTTAAAAATTATAGGTTACTGTTCGCCGTGTTCCTTTGCCGAAATAGTCGGGTTATAGAGAATGTGGTATACTATTCTATTAACTAGCTTGACGTTGTTTGGTGGCAGATTATCTTCTAATATAATGTCCCAATCTTTATTAAGTAATGGTGTGGTATTATAGGTATCCTAGTCTGTCTGTCCTTGGCCTAAGCGTTCAGGAGGCATGTTAGGAGTAATTATATTATGACTCACTCTGACCACAGCATTAGATAAAATTTAGAGGTGTTAAGTGTTCTTTATTATAGTTTATGCTTTGAGCTGGTGTTGGGTAAACATTTCCTTAGTGAGAATTGGGTATGGTATATCCACCTTGTAGCGCGACATGGTGAATAAAGTAAAGTAATATATGTCTAGCTAAGGTTAGAGAGGATCTTTATATTCATTATTAGTATTAATCTGATATTGTAGCAGATCTTTATATGTATCAAGGAGAGGGGACTAGTTAAAGAGGTTTACACTCATCGGTCAGAGGAAGGTTAAAGATAGATAGGCAGTAAGAAAAGAGGCGGTAATAAAGAGATAAAGAAAGGAGATACAGATAGAGAGTAATGGATAATTAAGGAACAGAAAATCGAGTAAAACAGCAAGTGGAAACAATAAATAAAATTAGAATGGCGGAACGAATTGAATGCAGTAAATAGAATCAGAAAAGCAGGACGCACTAAACAGAAAGAACAGATAGAATAAAGAACAGAATAATACTATATTAAATTTTGCTTATACTTCTTAATAGCTTCTTTTGCTTCTTGGAGATTGTCTTGATGTATCTATTAATTGTTTTTGGGGCCGTACCCTCGCCATCAAACTAAGTATTTAATAAATTCCTGGTGGTTTTGACCGATGTAATGTGTTTATTTATCCAGGATTCTTTCTATTTTATAATGGTTCGCATCACGGGGGTATTATTTATTAATAACTGGCTCTGGACGAGACAGCTGTCGTTTAAATAGGTTAGACTTATTAGGAGCTGGTTTAAGCTGCATAATAGATAGTATAGGGTGTATGCGCCATATTAAGGGAAGTTTTAATTAGTATGCTAAGTTGCTAACTCGGCTCTTAACTTCGAATGGGCCAGCTAACTATTGCCTAAATTTTCTGCCGAGCGCTCTGTTGGCGGGAATATTATAGCCCTGATATAGATGTATAAGGACTTGGTTACCGGGCTCAAAGGTTTGAGGCTCATGTTACTAATTATAGTATTAAGACATCTGGAAAGCTGCCTAATTAAGGGCCTCTGCGGTGTTCTAATGGATGCTAAAGTCCTACTGGAAAACACCGCGAAGTCAGTTCTAAGTAGTATAGAGCGGGGTACCATATATTAACTAATAAGGGGAAGCTCCTGTTGCTAGTTTAACTGTACTATTAAGAGACGCCTAAATGGGTTCTAATAATTAGTTCTATTTTGTTATGAGTTGGGGTTTAGCAACTAAGATATGACGCATTATGATTTTAATAGTTTATATAGTATACTCTGTTTGTCTATCTATCTAGGGGTGCTATACTGTGGAATATAACTAATAGATCTCTAGGGCATCTATCATTCCTTTCCAGAATTGACTTAGAAAATAAATGTCTCGGTTGGAGATTACTATTATTAGTATACCCCAGTCAGTACGCTAGAGGAATTTAATAAAATTTTATTCCTATTCTTGGGTACTCTAGTTGGTACAGCCGGGTACAAAGCCGATCTATTTTATGAACTTATTAACGGTTACTAGTAGTTAATTATATCCCATTTCACTCCTAGGTAATTGAGTGATGAAGTCTACTATAAATATATAGTATAGTTTAGTCAGTGATATCACAGGGTTTAGCTATCTGAATAGTAGATATTAGGGTATTTAGTTTACTAGGCAGGAGGGATAGTGTTAGATATATTTTTTAAAAAGCTATTAGTCTTAATGTATTACTAGGCTATATAACTTCTTAATTTCTGGTTCAAAACCTTGGTGACCCTGTTTGTTATATACAAGCTAAAAGATGTCCTGAACTAATGACCTTAGGACATAGAGCTAGCTTTTATAGTTATTATGTTTTGAATAGAGTAAACCGTTGTGTTCCTCGTATAGAATATCTGCTTTATTTCCTTCTCTAAGATAATCCAGGATGCTCTATACTTGGGGATCTTGTTAGTACCCCTATTTAATGTATTCTTTGAACAGTCCCGACAATTTAATGGACATTACCTGAAAAATATGAGTATTGAGTAACTTGTCAAGGTTAAAGCTATCATTATATTTAGGCTTTCTTTTAGTGGGAAGATGTGATAGTACATCTATAATCATATTCATTTTACCCGCTTTGTGAAAGACCTGTAGATGGAATTACTACAGGTACTACAAAGTATAAATAAGCCTAAGGTTTAAATGCTCGATTATACTGGATATTAGTATAATCTGTCGCGCTATATTACCCATAACTAAATAATTAGTATAGAGTATGACCGGTTTATCCGCCGAAGCAAATTCAATAATATAATAAATCTTTTGAATAGTCTAAATATAACAGGAGACTTCTAGCTCTGTTAGCTAATACCATTTCTTGATTGCCGTGGGTATTTGGCTTAGGAATATAATGGGCTATATAGCCGTTTGAACTAGTGGTTTTAAGGGTTTAGGCTAATGGTATTTCGGATCCACATAAAAAACTATAACTTTATGTCTATTCTTTGACGTATTGATGTCTACACAGATTTATTATGTTGGATTATGATGGTACAGAAATTATAGAGAGCTAAATGTAGCTTAGATCTCTTTAAAGGCTTTTATCTCAGCTAAGATTAGCCTAGTTAATGTAGTTTACTAAGACTATGTCTTCTGTTCTTAGCCACTCTTTGGAGTGCCTTTTAATAATATAGCCTTTTATTGTTCTAATAGTTCTTTCTTAGCTATAAAATATGGGATATACTGATGCAGAAACCCAGTCATCCTAAGGTACTGTTTAAGCTGCTACAGGGTCTGAGAAAACTTAAGTACTTAGATAGCTTTAATCTTTTTCTCTAGGGTAGTAAGCCCTAAGGCATCTATATACTATCCCAGAAGCTTAACTGAGGGGAAACCCATATACAACTTTAATGGTTTAATAGTGAGATTTAACTCCTACAATTTATTGAAGACCTATTTGAGGTAATTTAAGTGTTTCTTTAGGTCTCCTAACGCTATAACTATATTATTAATATAGCATCTATAGAATACTTTAAATAAGACTAAGAGCTTATCCATTTTCCTTTAAACAAAAGGTATAGAATTAAGATACCCTATAATAGCTACTAAGAAGACCTTTTATCTATAATAGCTTACTATGTCTAGCTAGTTCTAATGCTCAGGCACCACTGGCTATTGATAGAAGAATATGGTAGTATCTACTATTATAATAACACGACAGCTATAGATTATGTTTAGGATTTCTTCTTGCGCTAGTATGGGGTATAGATTAGGTTCTAATATCTTGTTTGTTGCTTGAATATTGATAACCACTTACTCCTTATGCTTAACCTGTCTGAAATTATTGGTGACGTTTCTCTATATAACAAAAACAGGATAAGCACTTGGTATATGACCCTTAGGCCAGGCCATCTTTCCTTTAGTATAGAGCTTGTTAAAGGTTTTATTAATTAGCTTATGTTTAGCTGGTCCTTACTGATAAACTTGTGGCTTAGATAGCTGTATTTACTATCCCTCTATAAGAGGAATTGTCATCTAGTCTTTATAGAATATTTAAGTAATATAGTTAGACGGACTGTTTCCCTAGATTTAGTAGTATTTAATTACTTTATAAAGCTTAGCCTGCTATTTTAGGTCCCTGTATACCGTCATACTATTAGGTAATTTAGTTATAAACTGCTTGTCAGCTTTAATGGATAGCTTAGGGAGACCATAGGTGTTTACTTTAGATGATTTAGGCGGAATGCCTGGTTTATAGGGTACTATTAGTATAGTTAATACATCCGCATTCAGATTGTGTTTATAGAAGTTAAGCAGATTAGCCAGTAAATTATTATGATAGGAAATCTTAGTAAGATGAAAGGCTGATACTTCTACTTAATAAGTTGTTATGAAATCTATGTCTAAGATAGTTTTTAGGCGGGATCGACGACTAATTATAATAGATTATAAAGTCCTATTTTTGATTTGTATAAAGGACATCTTGCTGTTAACTAGATAAGTGAACATAGTGTACCCCTCTTTAGTCTTCTAAGGCTTGAACAGTAAGTCATAGTTAGAGGGGAGTAAATGCTTAATTTATACTAATATCTAACCTTCTGAGTAAGCTAGAATGATTATTTACTTATTAGCATATACTGGGGTCGGCTTAAGCTGGAATCATTTAGCCTTAATATTAATTAGAAAGGTAAGATTATTATAGGAACTGACTGACATCATTTAGTTAGTGAAATCAAGTATAAACCCTTTAGGGGTTAGTATATCCACTCCTAGGAGTAGTTTTGTAGATATATCCTTAATGAGGTGCGCTTTAACTGGGATTTTAGTAATTAAAGCTTGACCTTTAATCTCTCCTTTAAGGAACAGGTTGAACGTAATAAATAAGTTAAATAGATGCTTCGAACCTAGTTCTTAGATGTTAATAGGTTTACCTTGCTAAATAGGCAGTTTATACTGTTTAGTAAGTTCTTTAGCAAAGATTTTGTTGATTAAAGTAGACGATGCTCTGGAGTCTAGATAAGCTTTATATTAATTATCTAGTTGTTATATACTGACCTTCGCCACTGCGTACTTTTAGGAATGAATTTAGTCTGTTAGGAATCTATGCTTACTGGACTCTACTACTAGAAGTGCTTTTAAGTCTTTATCTAGGGAAGTTGGTACTGGGTTTTTACTTTATATTTTATATGCTGGTAGATGGCGATGTAGTGTGTTATTTAAACCAAAATTTATATTATAGTTATGGTAGTGGGCTATCTAATTAGCTATAAAAGTGTGACTTTCTGACTTAGTATAGCCTGCTTCTTTAGCGGTTTTATTCTCAAGTAAAATAATATTCTTAAAGAAAGCTAGTTTGTCGTAAGCGAAATTATTAAGGGGATATTAGTTAAAGTACTAGTTATAATTATTATAGTCTTTAAAATACACTTAATCACCATCTTAGCCTAAGAAAACTGATTTCTGGGGAACTTGTTCTTCTTTACTAGTTCTGGTACTAACCTAGTATGTCTACTCTTTTAAATTAATATTTTGTGGCATTCTTATGTTAGAGATATTATTATTTCATTAATTCTAGGGTATTTGATTTTGATTACTCGCCGGTTGGTTTGATTAGGAATTGGCGTTTGCTTAGTATGCTTATTAAGTAGGGACCCTAACATTAGTTTATTAGGGAAGAGACTGGTTATCTCTAAAGGTAGTCGAATAGTTAGTAATTTAGAGTTAACTAGAATGGGGACTGGTGTTATTTAGGTACCCTAGGTACTGTTAGTTTAATTAGTATGTAGGGCAGAAACTATTTAGCTAATATATAGGGTGAAAACTATTCGGCTAGTACAGAGGGCGGAAACTACTTGGTTAATACAGAGGATGGGAGCTATTTGGTTGGTACAATACAGATAGTTAGTATGAAATGGATGGTCGCGACTAGACGGGTACTAGTATAAATTAGGTCCTAGGAGTGACATCATAATTAGTATTCTAAAAGTAATTAAAACTGGCTCTAGTTACAGCGGGCCTCTGTCCTAAAGACTAATTTATATTTAGATAGCTTGATCTATTGGTTTAATAAGTAGCTTGGTTTTATGTATAGCTCTGTGTTAAGTCTCTCTATGCCCTGTATTTCTCGTCCAGTTGATTTATAAATTTGGAAACTGTGGTAGTGGCTATGGGCTTAGATATATACTACTATAGTAAGGGGTCAATCTTGCTCTAGACTAAGGTGAGCTGATAATAGATATTATCTATATTTATGGCTCTTGTATGTCGAAGCACCTCTTATATAAAGATATAGGGTGTTTTACCGACCCTAACATCCTAATATCTGTATAATATGTTTATTAGGTTAGTCAGCGCCTTATAAGTACGGGGTTTAAATTGGATGATTAGTTCCTGTAGCCATCTATATTCTAAGGGGGTGTTTTAGAGTACTCTCTTCTCTAAGTTAGTTAGTTCTGATGTATACTACTCGAGTATGACACCTTATAGGTAACTATATATGTTTATCTTAATAGTTTCTTCTGTTTTAAAAGTGGCTATGTCTTTTATGTAATCTACAAACATATAGATATCCTTATAGAATGTTTTAGAGCTAATATTTTTCGACCATTCCGAGTTCAGGATACTTAGTAGGTTTAATATATCTAATTAAAAGTATCCTACATCCTTAGTATACTATTATATTTTATTGTTGGCCCTGTTGTTACTATCTACTAGTGCGGTCGCTCTGAAGGAATTATTTAGATTATCTGGATTGTCCGGACGACCTCTGTTCTGGGGAGGTTCCTGGGGTTCTTTGGGTCCTTATGGCCCTTCTGGTCTTTTTAGCCTCGGAGGTCCCTCTGGTCCTGGAGGTCCTTCTGGTTTATACATGCCTGCTGGGCTGTGTACTGCTGCAGTGCCTTACTAGTGTTGTCTCATAGAGTCCCGGAATATATGGAACTTATTAGTTAGGTTGTTATGAGCAGCTGTACTGGCTTTTAATGCTATTTGTATAGCTTGCTGTACCAACGCTTCAAAGTCGGATGTGTTTAGGCTAGAAGTAACCCTTGAACTCCGGCTGGTAGTTCGCTTAGAATGTGAGCCTGTACCCATGGTATCTTGTGGTGGATTAGCCCCCAGCATCCCGAAGTTAGGGAATAGATTAGGAGGTACTCTTCTGCTTTCCAGTGGGTTTGTAAAACTGGATACTAACAGGTTAAAAGATGACTGGTCTCTTGATGGGGAGTCACTAGAGGAGTCTATAGTTGCTTATAAGTAAAGGGTGGCTGATAGCTCCAGTTCAGGCTCCAATTTAGACTTTAGTTTAGACTCTGGTTTGGGCTCTGGTTTGGGCTTCGATTTAGGTTCTGGTTTAGGTTCCGGTTTAGGTTCCGGTTTAGGATCCTGTTTAGGCTTAGGCTTAGGTTCCAGTTTAGGTTCTGGTTTAGGATCCTGTTTAGGCACAGGTTTAGGCTTAGGCAAACCGCTGGATGTTCCCTAATTAGAACCGCTTAGTAGGAATGATAATAACCTGGTACATCCCCTAGCTTACCTTTAATAGAAATAATTACTCTGTGGTGTTGTTGGAGCAACATTAACATTAACCTATATATAGGGAGTAGAGGGACTTTATCTGTATTTAGAAGGTGTGAGACAGGTTAAAATAGACTAGGATTAAGTTATCCCTAGCAGTCTCTCTGGTTTTTATTAAAAGAGGGGCTCCTGCCGTTCTAACTAACTCTAATACTTGCTGTCCTTGGTATCGTTATTAAATAGCTAGATGAACTCATGAGTCTCTTAGTATAATATAGAGCGGTCAATAAGCCAGTTAGACAGGAAGTTCCATGCGAAGGAGGGAGGATTTAGGTAGTATATAATAGTGTAGTTAATCTGTTAGAGGATCTCATTAAGGAAGTCCTTAGTATATAGAGGTATGGATCCTATTAATAATACTTAGTATTAAAATAGCTGATGTTCTAGTTCCTAAAGACGACGACATTATCTATCAGTAAGTATGGGGAATAAAAGAGATAAGGAATAGTTCTTCTGCTAGTCCTCTAGAGTTTCCCAGAAGTGTAGTACTTGGATAAGACTCTAGTAACTGCTAAGCTATTTGGTGTCCCAGTACAGCGCTTACATAGAATAAATAATATCAACGATTTAAACGAAAGAATAAACGGGGAAGAGGTTGATCTGAGGTCTTAAGATCGCAAGGATATGCTATCATTTGTTAGCAGCATACGGTGGTTATTGGTGAAGTAGTTGATTACTAGAATAGTGGGGCCGCTGGCTAGCTAAATAAGGATAAGCCGCGGGCGGTAGGTACGGGCAATATTAGGCACAGGAGGAAGGATGAGCCGCGGGCGGTAGGTACGGGCAATTAGGTACAGGGACAGAACGCGGAGAACCGGCAACAGATATTAGAGACTAATCTACTATAAGATACTATAGGTATAGGCTTATATTCTAAGT